>CAJVPY010006820.1:0-10204 GCA_910591965.1 Dentiscutata erythropus | reverse complement strand
AATTATACTAACGCTCATACATATATATAATACCTGGTCCGTATAGTATAGATCTAAAAATCGGCCTATACTATACTGATCTGCAAAACACTTTTTGGGAATGAATTTGGGAATTGAATTCAGGCATGTGACCTTAAAAATCTATATAAATCTAGAATTAAAAATCTTGTGTAACACATCAATCACACGGTGTTGACGATGATAACATTACCGAATGAATGCTACTACCCAATATTTAATAACCTTCGGTCAAATTATAAAAATTTATTTTCATGTGCTCTTGTAAACCGTCAATGGTGTAGATTTATTATCCCAATATTGTGGAGCGATCCGAAACATCATTTCTTTCAACGGTAAATACTCAAGAACAAACTCTATTAATTCCTTTTAAAATCACCATTCCAAGTCATCCAAAACCGCTATTTGAATATTCAAGTTATATCACATCCGTTGATAATTATTTGTATGATGGTATTAAAAACTGGCTTCGTGATGGAGGATATAAAACAAGAAGTGATCTTGAAAGTGCCGTAAAATGTTCTTTGATTTTGATGTTTCTACGAACTAGTAAGAAGCTTAACCATTTAAGTCTTGATGAAATTATTTGCAATCAACTTATATCGGAAAATCTTTATGAGAATACAACTATTACCTCTATGGAGTTATTTATGACTGGTTTCGATCGTAAATTTAAAGCAATAAATATATTAATAAAAATTCTTTCTAAAAACTCTATTTTGACTTTGGATTTTCATAGTATTATTATCGGATCAGATGATGTAAAAGCTTTAGCTGATGCACTCTGCAAGAATACCACGCTTACTGATTTGTATATTTCGGAGTGTTTTCTTAAACCAGGAGGAGTAAAAGCGTTAGGATATGCACTTTGCAAGAACGCCACTCTGACTTCTTTGGATTTTAGCCAGATTGATATTGGATCAGAAGGAGGAAAAGTAGTAACATATGCACTTTGCAAGAACACCACTCTGACTTATTTAAATCTTTACAATAATAATCTTGGATCAGAAGGAGGAAAAGCATTAGATGAAGCACTTTGCATGAACGCAGCCCTGACTTCTTTGGATCTTGCTATGAATAATCTTGGATCAGAAGGAGGAAAATCATTAGCTGATGCACTTTGCAAGAACACTACTCTAGCTTCTTTGGATCTTAGTCAGAATGATCTTGGACTTGAAGGAGGAGAAGCATTAGCTGATGCACTTTGTAAGAACACCACTCTGACTTCTTTGAATCTTTGGAAGAATGATCTTGGATCAGAAGGAGGAAAAGCATTAGCTGATGCACTTCGCAAGAACACCACGCTAACTTCTTTGAATCTTCGAGAGAATAATCTTGGATCAGAAGGAGGAAAAGCATTAGCAGATGCACTTTACAAAAACCCCACACTGACTACTTTGAATCTTCGAGAGAATAATCTTGGATCAGAAGTAGGAAAAGCATTAGCAGATGCACTTTGCAAAAACTCCACACTGACTTCTTTGAATCTTCGAGATAATAAACTTGGATCAAGAGGAGGAAAAGCATTAGCAGATGCACTTTACAAGAATTCTACGCTGGCTTCTTTGAAACTTTATAATAATAATATTTGGCCAGAAGGAGGAAGAGCATTTGCAGATATGCTTCGCAAAAACACCACACTGACTTTTTTGGATCTTGAATATAATAGACTTGGATCAGAAGGAGGAAAAGCATTAGCAAATGCACTTTGCAAGAACACCACGCTAACTTCATTGAACCTTCGATCTAATAATCTTGGATCAGAAGGAGGAAAAGCATTTGTTAATGCACTTTACAAAAACACCACACTGACTTCTTTAGATATTTACGATAATAATCTTGGATCAGAAGAAGTAAAAGCATTATCAGATGACTTTGCAAGAATTCCACGCTTAATTTTTTGATTCTTTGGGAATATCATTAGCGGATGCATTTCGCAAGAACACCATGCTGATTTCTTTGAATCTTAAAGGTAATAATCTTTGAGCATAAAAGGAAATGTATTCGAAGATTCACTTCGTAAGAATACCACGCTGGTTTTCTGAATCTTAATTTCAACCCTATTGTTTTTAAATTAAAACCAAACAATCAAGCATAGAAATAATACAATAGCGAATAAGCAGAACATGACAAATAACTTATCATACAGTTAAATATAAGTCAAGAAATTATAACAAACACGAATCTAATCTTTCTGTCATTTTGATGAATAAGTTCATCTTTCATTTCTTTGAATTTAGAAAATTATTTTAATATTGTGTGATAGTAACATTAACGAATTTATTTCAAAAATTTACTGATTTTCAACCTATTATTCCCAAAATGAACTTTGGAATTCGAGGATTAAACCCATATTCAAAAATTAATTGTTTAATTTCATACTATACATATCATAGATATTTTTACGCATCTATGCATTTAGACCATATAATTTTGTAATAATAAAATCCTAGCATGATATTAATAATTGGGTATTAATGCAAACCTCATTTATTCCGTCTCGCTTGTACATATGTCTCTCATACATTAATCGCCTTTGAATTTGGCATAGTGATCGAGAAATTATGTTAATCATAAATTTTTTTTTATTCATTTATGAAAATATATGCATAAGGTTGTAATTTTTCTGCGTCAATCACAGAATTCGTCTCGACACGATAAACTTAGGTTGATTTTTAATGTAATTAATTAAATTAATTACAATACAATAAATCAATAATTACATGATTTCATCTTGATATAAATAAAAAAATAATAATAAATAAATTTTGGCTAAATGAAATAAACAAATTTTTTATACCATTTTTTATCAATAATAAGCATGGAACCTTAAAGTTAAATCTTTCTGAGTCATCTTGAAAACCTACGTTAGCCAAAGGAAAGAATTAATGCGACTTAATGGATAGAGTCACTATGATGAACGTTTTAACATATATAAAAAAAACAATCAAGCTTTTCATATAACAAAAATTTAAATATTGGATACTCATATTTTCAAAATTTTTTATACCAATTCAGCTGAATAGCTTCGTTTAATTAAGCAAGCTGGAAACCAAATTTATCCAGCTGAAAAGCTTTTATAAATAATTTGCCCTGCGCATCAAGCAACTGAACGTGCAGGTCACGATAAAACTTGAAAAAAATTTTTATTGAATGTAAAATTGTATCATCAGTGAACTTTCAAAAAATTCCATAAAGTTTATGTGCAATTACTGTATGTACGTCAAAATTAATTTTTCTAATAAATTCAGTAATTCATAAATTAATTAACATTATTAGCATTTTAATTTTAATTTATCTCTGTTTACAAACTGATTGTTGTTCGATTATATGGTTGTAAAGAGCGTTTTTTTTGGGCAAAGGTTCAATATAAATATAATTTCATAAAATTTGCCGACTATATCTAGCTCACTAAAAAATCATTATAAAATCACACAACCGGAAAACATTTGGGTGATTTATCAAGTGATTGTTAGTAATGGTATATACTAGAGCACAAAATTCTATTGCAAAGCGCCAGAAATTCCGTTTAGAGATGGGTTTCATGCGTGCGCATGATTCCTCAATTGTGCGCATTAATGCGCATTCATGCGCATGATTCGGAATTATGCGCATTTTATCCCATCTAAATTTTATATAGGAAAATTAAAGCATATTTAATTTAGGCCAAGGTGTATAATGCTAGGCAAAATTAAGAAATAGGAATGCAGAAGTTTTGAAAAATTCCAAAAAAAAATGAATGAATATAAAGATGAGAAGGGTCGGGGAAAATTTTTGACGACGCCAGGGCGGCCCCCCCAAAGTTCGGGTCGTCGATCGACCCCTCAATTTCGAGCCCTCGATCGACCCCAAGTTCGGGTCGCCCAAATCGACATCACTGCCGCAGCACATACTTAAATAAGATCTCGTCCGTAGCACAAATTCATCAAAGATAATCAGAACGAACGTTAACGTTAGAAAAAACTTTTAGTAGCAGCTATTTTTTTAAAGAACTATTGAGCGGTTAACATACTTTCGTTACAGCCAATTTTAAATTATTTTATTAATTAATAAAAGTCTTTTATTAAATAAAAAGTTCCAACTAGACAGATAAAATACAATTTTTTTTTGCTTTTTATGATTCATTATTTTTATAAATTAAATTCATTATTTTCTGCAGACCTTCGTTCAGGACGTGATAAATACATAAGGTACGGCTTCCTAGAATTCACTGGTGCCCAAGTCGCTTGTCTATGCCTTTTCTGTTCTATGGCTTGAATATCTTCTTCCATTTGTGCCATGTGACTCCATTTCATCATGGCACTTACTTGTTGCCAATTATTAGAAGCCTTTTCTGAGCAGATTCTCCTAAAAGCTTGCTCAAATAGTTCCCAATTTGACTCGACATAGGTCCAAGCCACTTCATTTGGATCTTCATCTATATCATAATTGTCAGTATCATGGATTTTGGGAACTTGAACAATTACTTGAGCTTCTGGTGGTGTTATATCACTGTTAAGACCATTCAGGACAAGGAATGGTGGAGTAGTATGATGCTCAAACTCATTTCTAAGTAAGTGTCTTCTTTTTCCATCAGGAGTGTTTATGGTTTGTCTTACTAGATGCTTTTATAGCAAAAAGCAACTCCTAACAAAAGCAGGACAAGAGCAAACCCAACAGGCAATATTGGTAAAATATAAATTAATTGAACTACTTGAATTACTTGTTTCTACATCAATACTTCTTTTTCTTTTCTTGCTACCCCTATTAGCTTTATATTTGCTCATTCTTCTTCACTTGCACCAGTATAAATTCACTCCTTCTTAAAGTTATCCCACCAGGATGGTTCCACTACACCAGCTAGAGTCTGTGAGAATCGATCATTCTGTGCTGGAATCACTTTATTAAGAAGTGTCCATAGAAGGAGATCCAATCTAGATTGGTTATACTGATGCAGATAATGTTATTTTATAACACACCAATGCACCTCAATTTTCATTGTTGTTTTTTCGTAAGGTCTAGTTGGTTTTGTCGATCATGCCCAAAGGTGCCACTGTCGTGATGAGTACCAGTTTGTCCAAAGGAAGAACCAGAGCAACCGTAGTTCATTCCCAGTACAAACTTGATACATTTCTCTTACTGCGACTTTTCTAATTTTTTCTACCCTATTGTATTTCCCTGTGCATCGACAGGTATTAACAGATGCATGTCGAAGTGCTTCTGCATCTTAAATTTTTTTCAATTATATGTTATATTAGATAAACTAATTGGGGTATTGATATTTATTATAAATTTTTTAGGGTGTAGTGCGACTGTATTAAGAACATTAGAAATTTATATAGTATTGGGAAGGGAGTAGGCTTTTATAGTAAATGAAATTATATAATTAATATTAATGTTCTTACCAACTTTAAAATTTTTTCTCGAAGTATAGGTGGACAAATAATATATGACCGTGAATTATGATCTTCCTCTATTGGGTAAAAGATAGAATCAATAAAGTCAAATTTACTAGTAGCTTAACTAACATTATAATTTATAGTTATTAATCCACTTTTACTTAATGATTTTGCTTTTTCTTCTTGCCTACATTTTACTGCACGATTAATATGCCAAGAACACAACTGAACCACAGAAGCTCCCCATACACTTGATGCAGCATTTATTTCTATGAATTCCTTATCAGTAAATACGAATTTTGGATTGATGCTATGTGACTTCACGGCTTAAAAAATTTTTCTAATAAGATATGATGCTTTCCTGTATTTGTACTAGTATTTGTTGCTTTTGATGTATCTATTATAAGGTAAGCTAATGGAAAACCAGCAACATCAACATCAGCAACAATACTATAGAGCTTGCAATGCCCACGTGCCATTTTATACGTTGCATCAATATAAATCTTACTAACAGGAATATTAAGGTTATTAATTTCTTTTAATAATGGGGTTGTAAAGGCAATAGCTATAAAGTCTTGATCTTGTATGTTTAAGCATTGATGAAAATCTTTATTTCTATATTCACGAAGCAATATATGTACAGATTCGAATGGGTTCTTGTGACATTGATATATATTCTGGCCTGCTACTGTTTTTCAATAATATATACATTTGTGCGAATATTTAGAAATATCAAAACCTTATGCCGCTGATAGGTTATCAATTGGGCTGTGGTAAGATGTGCATGTTCTTTAATATCTTCACATAATTCGTTTGACATTTCTACGCAAAGATCTGGGTGCTTGTGAAGAGACTGATAGCAGATATTTATCTTGGTAATTCTGAGGACTGTATCAACTCGTATAGTAATCTTTCTCTTGCAGTTATAGCGCACATACCACTTATGATTAGAGTCTTTGTACTCTTCACTTTGGGCTTCTTTCGATTGGCAACACAAATATGTAAACCTGCGTACTGTGTTGCCAAATTTTTTTGATGTTTCTGCCTCCTGATAGCCATGACAATATGAATAGTAATAGAAAAAAGCTGAATATGCATGAAAAAAATTAAAATTAAAATTAAAAAAAAATTTTAGTAAATTGGCTTACACCCAAGAATAATTATCTTTGCCTTCTATTTTGGTAATAATAAGGTTTGCGATTTCTTTTGCTGTCATGTTTTGCATATCGATATTTATTTTTACTAATAATTGGGTCTTATAAGCCGTATCAGCCACCCCATCAACATTTGGCGTTAATTCTTGAATCTCATTCTTGATAAAATTACCAACTTCATGAAAATCAATCTTGGCATATTCAACATGATCACCATATTCGGAAGCTTCTAACTGATCAACTGATTCGATTTTATTAGTGGAATTCTCGATTGCGGTTTGAAGATTTTAATTTTTTCTTCAATCATGATTTTTTTTGCATTCAATGCATGTTTTGTTGCGACAACTGTTCCGCACAAACTGCTTGTCTGAGCGATCAGTTTTACATCCAGTGCAATGCTTCATTTTAGGTAACTAATATGGATAGGATTTGAGCGTGAAGCTTAAAGTCTATATCCTGGGTTGTTACAGCTACAGTCTTGAACTCAACGAATATTAGAATATCATTTATGAGGAAGAACCTGGTTTTTAAATAAGATACAAATCAACAATGCTTTGCCACCATGCAGTTAGTAGAGAATATAGGCTTTAAAATTGACAAATACATAAGGACCACATTTTGATTATATTAGAATAAATAATAGTAATGACTAGTAATAACTATAGGGGTTAAAAATTAATTGTTGCATATAATTATTTATTAAAAATCAAGTTCTTTTAATAAATTACAGTATGTGACGTTTCAATTTTAATCACTTTAGTCTCATTACTAGTAATGACAAAAAAAATATTTTATTCTTTATTATGTCTCTGCTTTATTTATTTTAACAATATTACAATTAATACATTTTTTTCTTTATAGCAAAATTTAACTACTATTTTTATGATTTATCTATTCATAGACAAATTAGCACAATTTGATATAAAAAAATTGCTGATTTTTAATATAAAGTGCAATTGAGTCATAATGGCATAATTATATACTAATCGAAATATTGTTTAAATACTGTATATGTAGTTTTTATATTAAATTAATAAATAATAATTGATCTATTTTAATAAAAAAAATACATTTTATTAATTAAAAAAAGCAGTGTGTCTAGCTATTCATAGCATTAAAAATAATGCTATTTCTACCAAATTGCTACAAATAGCTAGTTTGTACAAAGAAATGAAAATTGCTAATTTTAAGACTTTCATTTTATTTGCAAACAATTAGTGATTTAGATATTTAGTCAATTTTTTTTATTAATTGTTGAGATGATTAAATATTAATCAACGTATCTAGAAAGATACTTTAAATAATAGGGTAGTATACACATAAATAATTACTAATTTGCTATTTTTGTAATTTTTGCTGGCTATTTATTCTAGCTATTTGATAATTAGTAGCTGAACATGCTTCAAAGCCGAGTTGATCATCATTAGAGATGCAGGCAAATTGCTATAACTATTGCCGTAACTTGCCATAACATAATAACATGTTACTTTATATTACAGAGATAGTTGAAAATTTATAATGACCATTGGAACGATTCGCTTGCACCACTAATTATTATAAAGACTTAGAGATAATTTTGAGAACATTAACTATAATCAGATCCAGATCGATTTGTTCAAGATTCAAAAAAATATATATATATGAAAGTAAAATTCTAATTCCAAAATATCTAGTAGAATGTTCATAAAAGGTCTTTATTAAAGCCAAATTTATTGTTATAAGATTCAAAGTAAGAATAATAAATAGTATTTTCACAAATGCGATCTAGTATTCTATTGTAAATAACATTTCAAAGAATATAGAATTGTTTGAACCAGATGGTTCATGTTCATCAGTATCTTCAGAATAATTAATAGAAACTATAACTTTCTTTTTTGAGTCCTTCCCACATGTGTTACACTATTTGAAGTGTATACTAATAGATTATTTTGTGAGATCCTCTTTATATAAAAGAATAAAAAAAAATTTGACTCCCCAAGTTCTTTAAAGAAAGTCATTCTGACTTTTTTTTATTTATTTATTTTTTTTATACCTATCGCAGTATACAAGTATAATTATGAAATATTAATATGTCGAATTCTAGTACTATGACAAAAAAAAAATTATATTTATTAAAGTTCGAAGATTCAAAAAATAGATGAACTTTCACACGATCATAATTAATTTATATGCTGCGGCAGATGTCGATCGATGACCTGAACTTGAGAGGTCAACTGGGGGCTCGAAATTGAGGGTCAATCAATGACCCGAACTTTGAGGGGCCGCCCTGGTGTCGTCAAATTTTTTGCCATATATCCGATATTTTCTGGAGAGAAAATATAAAATAAAAAAATTATATTATACAATATCATGCGCATTTTATGTAACATGCGCATTCATGCACATGTTATTATAAAATGCGCATTTTTTCCATCTCTAATTCTGTTATAGCTGTTTTCAAAAAAATTGAAAATTGTCGATAATCGAATTGAGTTAGAATCAATAATAATAAGTAACCGACTACGGTCGAACACAGAAACTTATTGATTTAATTTTTTCAGTTCCGGAATTTATGAAAACAGCTATAAGATAATTTCCAACATAGTTTTAGAAATTTTATAATATAAAATATATTGCATTATTTTACAGAAGTTTCTAAACTTTGTTTACCAAAAAAAAATCAGGTTATAACATACTGGAATTTTGTGCTTTGATTCATATTTCAATACAGTACTATATGTTTAATAAATTTTGAAACATATATTGAAATGATATGTACAAATTTTGTAATTTTCAGTAAAATACTAATTAAACATGGATTGATCTATCATACATATTACAAGATCATTTGCAAAAACTGCTTCTATTCTAGTCAAATAAAAACAACCTTAAGATTTTATTTAAAATATTACTCATATTCAGATAATTAGATGTGGCCTGTTTAGTCAAATTGTAAACTTTTTTCAGTACTTGATATGCTCGAAATACGATTCAAGCACTCATTATTAAAATGCGCACTTATAGAAATATGAGAAATCTAGTTATAAACATGATAATGAATACTCGAAGTACAATAAATTTATTACAGAATTAAATTTTGGTCAATCGTAGTATAATATTGTAGCGCTTAAATCCTATAATATCTTGATATTTTGGTGAATGATAATTATACAGTGCGAACTAAACGTAATAGTCCAAATACACTTTCATTATCTCCAATAATTGTTTTTTGAAACGATTACTTTTTAATCATCTTACCCTTTAAAAAAAAGAAAAAAAGTTAAAAAATACATTATATCATTGTCATATGCTAACATTATCTGGATCATTTCTAATATAAGTTGGTGGCACGAATATCATATATAGTTAGAAATGAAAAAAAAAGATTAACCGGTTTTTTTAGATGTTTTAAAACTTTTTAAAAACTTTTTAAAACATTGGCCTGAGACTAAATTTAAAATTTAGTACTAAAATGCTGATTCACCAAATTTCATAGAGATAACTTTTAATCACTTTATAAACTTTTGTTGTTATTTATTTATTTTATTTTTTCATATGCTTTTTTTTTTTTTTTTTTTTTTTTTTTTATTATTTATTTATATAATGTCATAGTAGAAACTTTATTACAGTCAGTCCAAAGATTGAAAGTTATCTTATAGTCTACAAATCCAGGTA
>CAJVPY010006819.1:0-10204 GCA_910591965.1 Dentiscutata erythropus | reverse complement strand
TGCTCATAGGGACAATTCAAATTATATAAAAATTGCAGAGTTCTAATTACCGAACTACAAATAAACGAAAGTCAAATACTGTATTATGGTTCACGTATTATTCACGTGTTCAATAGTATAAATATCCCGGACATGTCCGGGACTCAGATATAAAGCTATGGGACAATGTCCGAACACATTGTTATGTTAGGACACTTTTAGGGACATGGGACATAGAATATTGTCCAGGACATCAATGTCCCAAAAATATTGATGGGACAATGTCCGAACCCATCACTGCCCGTTACTATTGGGAGAACTATTCTTACACTAAGCCAGTTTAACTCTTATAGTAAACGAAAATAAGAGTATGAACCGAGGGATGTGTACATGAATAAAAATATGACAAGTGATAATGTAAGGCCTTAGGCAATATGCAAAAATAAACAAGTGTATGAAGTATAGTTGTAACACTCGGCAAGTATAATAACAGACAAGATAATAGTTATAGGATATGAATCGCTTTATTCATAAATGAGAGCGTAACCTAACCTGTCCAAGGCGAATGAGAGGTCTTACAAACATGTAAAAGTCTCGCGGCCAAGACTAGACGCGTGGAATGAATTCCCTTTTAAAGACTATCGGGAAAACTCACAATTCCTACAACCTCTTCCTTAATACCGATAGGTCCTTATTTTCCAAACACAATAACAGTTACGCTCCTTTAACCCGTGACTCAATTAAGAAATGCAAACGATGGATTATCAATCTGCCGGTTATGTGGTACAATCATAAAAGTAAATTCGGGGCAGTGTATAAAATCTATGTGCACATGTTTTGTAATTCAGATTTTATATAATGTTTCGAAGTGTAATTAGTTAATACATGAACAGAGGAGCTGATACCAATAAGGGATAATAAGGGAATTAATAATTATAAGGGGATCGTAAAAAAATTAAGGTACACCGATCCCAAGCTTGGGACTTAGTGTACTCTCAAACCTCTGCACGTGCATAGGATTTTACAACCCGGACCTATACGTGCACTCTCACGCACGTGAACTAATATAAAAGCTTTATCAATTATATGAATATTCTCGGTGAGGTAGATAATAAATTAACACATAGTTGTCTGAAAGACTCGGGATACTATTAATTGTGGTAGTAGAGCAGGAAAAAATAAATGCACATCCTCCCTAAGTGCACATTATAGTCCGATCCAAATGGCGTGCACTTAGAGAGGTTTCATTGTAATAATTAGTAGTGATTAATTAATAATTGATTAATTAGTATAGATTGATTTTATCCCAAGAGATATTAATATCCATCCCCAGTTTTTTGCTAAAAAATAAGTTTTTACTAAATTTTAGGGTTAGAGTGCAGTTTTAGGACCAATATAAGGTTGTATATAGCAATCGAATTGGTAATTAATTTTTGAGTTATACTGTAACATCCCAGATATAATTATCTTTCGGTAACAATTAAAAATATTCAAAGAATAATATTAAATAATTAATTCATTAATAGAGTACCGTGTGTTAACAAATTCTAATTTTGATTGGCTAGATCATAAAAAAATCTTTCGATTTTTAATTTTTTTATATATTTGGTCCTTCGGACTTTGAATGGTTTCCATTTTCCTAGTACTAATAATTAATAACAAATAATTAATAATTAATAATAATAACTAATAACAATTAATAGCAATTATATAATTAATAATTAACTAGAAAATGGAAACCATTCATAAAAAAAATTAAAAATCGAAAAAGACTTTTTTACGTTGCACCTGATCTAGCCAATAAAAATTTAGAATTTGTTAACACAGACATCGGGTACTCTGTCTCAGATCTGTAGTGTACTTTGGACAATTAATAATTAATGATTAACGGTTTTACTAAATCACATTTCAACACCACTATTGATATACAGTATCTCAAAAACAAACTAGATAAGGCCAGACCAATTTAATTCTCTGTTTTACATTACCACCTCTACCTTCTGGGGTTGGGGCGGGTTTGAAAGTATTATATATATAGAAAATTTTTTTTGCCCTATCTTATAAACCAGAGGAGGAAGGGTAATGTAAAACAGAGAATCAAATTGGTCTGGCCTAATTAGGGTGTTTTCTAAGTAAAATCTCCCGAATCCCTGAAAACTTGAAGTATAACAAAACCTGACCTTTATATCAAGTTTTTATTATACTATATAAACACCTATTTATCCTAGAATTGCACCCTAACCCTAAATTTGTACAGTAAAATTACATATGGTGTTGAACACTAGTGTGTGATTTACTGTATAATTACTGATAATTAATTATTAAATAATTGTGGGGAATGCGGAAAAGTTTATTATTGTTTGTATTAAAAGGTTACTAATTATGTGTGGTAATGGTTTCAAAAAAAAAAAAAAAAGTTTATTGTTTGTCAGAGTGACGAAAGTTTATAATGGTTTTTATACGATCTGACTTTAAATTCGAGTTTCTTTTAGATCACGAGGCTACACTTTATAAATTAGAAAAGAAAAGTTACTTACGTAAAAATTTCGATCTAAATTTATATCTCATGTGTTATTGATATTTCAGCTAATAAATTTAATTGTATATTTTTGTTGTACAGATTTATTATTGTTTATTATAAGCAATGTCTGGGTGATGGTTTCAAAAAGTAAGCCAACTTTTTTTGTATTTGAGTGCATTATTATATAAATGTGTGCTTTTTTACTCGTTAACCAAAAAGAAAACATACAACTGTTAACAACTTTTTTACTAAAAATGCAATTTGTAAAAGTCTTAGCAATTTTGATGCTAATTGTCCAATTGACAATTATTACTCCTTCCTGGGCGTTGCCTCTAGAAAAACGAGGTATTAAATAATAAAAATATATTATTATTATTAAAATAATTTTATTCTTCATAAAAAAGGAATCTAAATAAAATTTTAACTTTATTTTCAGTTTTGCCTCGTGATCCACAGAAATGTGTTGACACTCAATTGTGCATAATTGGTTATACATGGAGTCCAAATGCATGCAAATGCGTCCCGGATAACTAGAGAAATGCAAATGCAAGTTTTTTTGATTTGCATACATAATCCAATATTATGTAGCACTATACATTATGCAATCCTGTAACCAATATAATATAATGTACTGTGATAACTATCTTTAATTAATAATGGCATTATATAATATGTTATTTATATGTAAATGCATTCTAAATCTCAAGTTAGCATATATTTAAATATTTTATATTTTTTTCTTTTAATTTTAGGGTTTATAAAATATTTTAATAAAATTGTTTTTGCTAACAAGTTTTAAATTTTTTTGATTTTTATACTTTATCGCGGTTTTCGAAGTAGTAGAAATAAGGATAAAAATTTTTTTGGTGTATACCGTATATTGGATTTCCTCAGCACCGGTATTACCTAAAATATATAGTATATATGGTATATATGAGGTATAATATACGTATATATATAGTATATATATTAAAAATTAAAAAAGCGTATGGCGTATATAAATGTATACTAGAATATGCCGGATATACTAACTTGTATAAATATTGTTCGAAGCTATCATATGATTAAAAAATATTCGACAATTACATATTTAATACGTATATATTTATTGATAAATTGTTTTCGCAATTATCGATTTAATGCAAATATAATACGCAAATATATTTTTTATTATTGTTCAAGTCCATATTCTTGCTCTTAATTATATTGCAATTCGTAATTCTCTTAGTATTTCCTTTCTTACTTCAATTAAAACCATACGTTCTTCATATTCTAACCTTTCCATTGGTGTCATTAATGGTGTTAATGCATTATTAACGACATGAAACATTAATTCTTCATTTGAAGTCAAGCTCTATTAACTAATCACTTTAATTAGAAATTTAATTAAAATATTTATTTTTAAAATATTATAAGCAGTTATTTACATCAATAGTTCTATAACTTTCAAAACTTTCCAAATGTTTAAGACATTCAAGATCCCTTTCGCGAATCGTTTCAATTCCATCAATAACTTGAATAGTATGTTCTAAAAATTATATTATCTTTATTCAATAAAAATCTAAAGTTCTCAAAATGTATATTTAAACAGCATGTTTTACTCGTTCAAAATTGTAAGTAAAAGAGAATCTTAAAACTATCGTTACAAACATCTAATACCATATCATTTGAATTATCAATCATTCGTCATCATATATATGTGATTAGTCATGGCAAAAAAATGCCGAGATCACAAGATCAACGATCTTTTTGATAAATCATATATTACACAAATCTATATCATTATATGGTATTAAAATTAGGGAACAGGTATTTCCACACCCGATTTTGGTATTTCCACACCCTTACGTAATCATATACATATAAAAATTATATTACCGATTATTTTAATCACAGAAAAAATTCAGGTGATCCAAATATCTCAACTTGCGATATTTACAAAGACTAAAGATATAAATGGTATACATATTCTCTGTTTTATTTTACCAGCCTTCAATATTATATACAAAATAAGTATTCTCTAAAAATATAAGAAAGTATAAAAATACTATTCTTCGATATGTAGTATGTATCCGGATATAAACCAAAAGTTATTTTTCAATTTAGATAAAAGAATTACAACTTTAGTGTAGACAAGAAGTAATGATAAGGTTTAAAAGTTATGTACTATTAAGTAAAAATATATCTATCGATGTAGAAGCATTTAAAATCTTATCTTTTTATGCTTTTATATGTTCAGCAGATTAATATTATAAAAACAAATATAGAAATGAATATGTAAAATATATCATCAATCACACTAATTTGATATTATGAAAACGAATAAAATACATTATCATACACTAATTTGCAAAACAAAACTCCTTCCATCTTACTTTAGACAATAAAACTAAATCTTAACGATGTAATAAAACTAAAACTTAATGATGTTTAACATTTTTTTAATTACAATAATATGTATTTAATTTTCAATATAAAAGCAAAATTCTTTATTAAAAATTGGGAGTAAATCAAATTTGAAGCTAAGATGCTTAAGAAAATATAAAGATTTGATCAAAATATTTATTATACTTCGCAAAATTATATGTTCCTATGACTATAATTGTTATTCTATAATTACAGAGCTATAGACTATGCTCATAAAGAGTTTGTTTAAATTATTCTAAGAGATTATCATAAGGTTTGTGTTGGCTATCGATAATCACAAATCAATCAATTCAATTAATAAAAATAGGTATCATAAGTGCAATAACATTGTCATTTTTCTTTGTCTAATTATATATAAATCGCATTACATAGAATTGTACTACTAGAACATAATCTACTATAATAGATTTTAGATAGTATATAGATAAATAAAAACATCATTCTATAATCTTTGTGTAATTAATATAACTTTTCATATAATCGTAAATATGGTGTCATTGGGGATTGAAGTTTATTAAATTTTAAGATATGTAATAATTTATATTAATATAAAAAGAGTTTGGTTAGAATATTACTTGTATCTATTAAATAAAATTTTAATATTATAATATTCGAACCTTATGTCAAATATAACTACAATACCATGTCCTCCTGTTGGTCAATTTCAAAGTCATGGCTTACTAATTGAGTATGTACGGGCATTTTGGGTTTTAAATAGTTATGAAATATCTATTATAAGATCAAAACAAAATAAAGTATACTTGGGCTGTGATAGAGAAGGTCATTATAGAAATCGTTTAGATCTTACAAATGAAACACGTAAAAAACATATAGGTTCTAGACTAATAGACTGCCTTTTTTCGCTTCATAGCACTAAACAAAGTGATAATCAATAGAATTTGTCAATTGAAGATCCATCTCATAATTATGAGCCATCAGAAAATAAATCTTTTCACCCATCCTTAAAAAGACTAGATACTCAAGCACAAAATCAATTAAATGAAATAACAAAAGCTGGAGTTCGTCCATGGAAAATGCTATCTTCACTTCGTCAAAATGATTCTTCAATTTCAACAACATTGCAAGATATTTATAATAGCCATAAAAAGCTTCGTAGAGAAAACTTGAGAGGTTGTACATCTATTCAAGCACTCATGGAAGAGCTTGAAGAAAGTCAGTTTGAATATAATTATTAGTGAAATGCTGATGGACATATAATGCATCTCTTTTTTTCTCATCATAAATCTATAGAATTGATGCATACCTATTCTTCTATATTGTTAATGGATTGCACCTATAAGACTAATAAATTCAAAATGCCTCTTCTTAATATAGTCAGTGTAACAAGTTTCAATTCTACATTCTTTGCATGTTTTATATTCTTAAAGGATAAAAAAAAGAATAATTATTTGTGGGCACTTACTTAAGTATCTTGCTTATTTAATAATACTGAGCCACCTAAAGTTTTTATAACAGATCAAGAATTAGCACTTATTTATGCAGTTGAATACATATTTCCAAATTCAAAAAATATTCTTTGTAGATAGCATATAGAAAAGAATATTCTACCTAAGTGCAAAGGTCACTTTTATACTAATTAAGATTGGAAAACATTTCTTCAGGATTGGACAGAGATAGTAAAGTCAAAAACAAAAAATGAATTCTCTATTAGATGGGCAGAATTGTGTACCAAGTATAATAAAAATTCATCAACTATAAGATATATTCAAGAATCATGGTTATCATTCAAAGAAAAATTTGTTAGTGCATGGGTTGATCATTACTTTCATTTAGATAATACATCAATATCTCATGTAGAAGGTTCCCATGCAGTATTAAAAAAGCATCTTCAGGTTTTAACAGGTAATCTAAATATAGTTCGAGAAAAAATTTTACTATTGTTAAAAAATCAATATAATGAAATTAAAGTTAAAATTGCTAAAGACAAAACTCGTATTGCACATGCTTATAATATTCCTTTTTATAGTAAACTTGTTACTAAAATTTCTTCATTTGCTTTAAAAAATATATATAAACAGTACCTTAAAGCTCAATATATGACTTTTGATAATTAGCTTGAACCTTGTACTAGTACCTTCACCACATCTATAGAACTTCCGTATACACACATTATTCAAGAATACCTTAAGTCAAACCAATTATTAAATCTTAATCATATTCATCAGTATTGGTGTATTGAAAATAATCAATTACTTTTACAAAAACAATATAGAGTCTATGACCAATTATTACCACAATTATTGCAAGACCTTAACTAGCAATATGAAACTTGGTCGGCTTCTCAACAAGCAGCAGCTTGTAATAAACTATCTAAGTTAATTAATGAACTACCAATGCTTTTATTAGATCCAATAGTACAACATACTAGAGGACAACTAGTTGGTTCATGGAATAAAGTTCAAGCTTTCACCCAAAAAACTCCATCCACTTTTGAGTTAGAAGAGGCTAGAATTAATGGCAAAAAATGTGATGTATACAAAAGATTGGTTACAACAGTAGAACATGTTCTAATCGTATACTAAATACAAATTAAAAAGAGTTATTAGTACTAAGATTATAAAAATTATATTGCAATCATACTACTTAAATATATATACATACTATTAACTAGATGCTGTTTTAAAGAATACTATATGCTTATTATTAACTTTAGTAGCAATATCATATAAGCAAGTATAATATGCAAATTAAAAACTTAACTTTTCATATATATTTTGAGAAATTTAAACTAATGAAGTTAATGAAACAATTTAAACAAAAATAGATAAAAAATAAAAAAACAATGATATAATGCTTTCAAAAATGTAAGCTTATAAAAAAGCACTAGCTTTATTTGCTTGAATAATCTGTACTATTATATGGGTGAGTATTTAGAAATAAGTTATATAATATTTGTTGTATTGTAAATTCTTGAAATAACAAATATCTACATACTTTTTCAAGTATAAATATGTATTATTTCAAGATAAGTTTTAATGGTTGATATTTAGTATAGGTGGGAATATATAAAATTATAAGATTATTTAATATAAAAATAATTATTTGAACTAATCTAAACAGATTTGAGAATAGTTAGAGTTAGAGTGAGGGTTATAGTATAGTTTATAATTAGCTTCGGGTTAGGGTTAGAGTTTTTTTATATTAAATAATCTTATAATATTTATATATTCTAAATAAGATCTTAATTTTTTTATAAAAATTTGTCTAAAATCTGATCTAGTAGTCCAAATTGGATGATTTTGGTCTATTCGAATCGTCTCGAGAAAAGGAATTGAATAGTACCAAAATCATTTGATTTGGATCACTGGATCATGTTTTATTAATAAAATACTATTGGTTATTATATTTTTTTATAAAATTACTATAAAATCAATAGTATTTCGTTTTTAAACCAAAAATCCGACTAAATAAAAAACAAAATTTTTGTTGGAAAGATGTGGCTATGAAGCAGTTTGTCTAGAAGTTAATGTATTTGCTAGCAGGACTCCTCTATTAGTTGATATTTGGTATACAAGCCAAGAGCATTATTATACAAGATAACTAGCAGGTGGTGCCCTTGTATGAAAAATCTTGGTGGTGTTTGGGGTTGGCCTCATCTCTGTTGATGAAGCTATCTAGCTATTACTTCAAAAAAAAACAAAGAGGAAACAACAAAATTTGCATTTTTTTTGAAGCCACACTTCTTTACTTGGTTAAATAATATCCTTTTTACCCTCTCTTGTTTTTTTTTCGTTGGTCTTCTAAAATTTTCAAAAAAAGTGAGGATTTGGCTTACCCCTCCAAAAGATCGGCATTGTTTATATTCCAAATTCAAACGGACTCAGTAGAATGCAACTATATGATGTTTATTTATAGATACGGCGCTACCTCATGGGAGTCAGATTGGGTCCCCAATTAATAAGATATTCAAAGTCGGTTAGTTAGTTAGAAAGGAAAATATATGTTAAAGCAAAGCTTTACAATAGAGATATACAACTGTTGCATTTGTTATATAATTTTTTAGTCTTGTACAGGTTATAATAGTACATTCTAGTTATGTAAAGAGGTGAAATTCTTCTTGAATTGTTATCTTTTTTCTATAAAATGTTTTTTTATTTTTTCTTTTTTTTGTGTTTTTTTTTATTTTTATATTTCATTCATTCCCCTATTCATACTTTCATATTTCCTTTTTAGTCATAGATCATTTTCTTTTTTTTTTTATAGATTTTTTGATAAGATAATTTTGGTTTGTCTGTGAATTGGTACAATAGGTTGCATTTAGGACCATAAGGTAACTAAGTGAAGTTGGGCTTTGAGTTCTATAAATTAAATATATATAGTTCTTATACACATTTTAATAAAAAGCAAGTCACAGCAAAACCTGTAAAGATTAAAAAAAAAAAAAAAATAGCATTTCATTTATAAAACGTTATCTAGTAGTTCAAATAAAATGATTTTGATACCATTAGATTTGTCTCACAGAGACGAATTGAATGGTACCAAAATCATCCTAATTGAATTACTGGGTCATAATATGGGTGATTTCAATAGAAATAGCTTATTTTTACAATTTTTTAAAAAATGAGATTTTATTATATTCATATAAATTTTGATATGAAGAGAGATGTGGCGACTTAGTGTAGTGGTCTAGTTGTCACCCTCTCCAAGTGGCAGGTTTAGAGTTCAAATCCCATGGACAACAAATTTTAAAAAATAGCCTGTGCTATGGTTTACGGTTGTCAATTATCGGTTGGATCTAGAAATCTGTAATCTCAGTCATACCATCTAGTTATGGAAGCTTTGATGCAATAAATCCGAGAAACCGGAATAACCGAAAACCCATTTGGCAAGTCCCGAATTTGGAGATAGTAGTAATCTTCAACGGTATCACAGGAGGGCTGAATTCGAACCGGGGCCCGAGATTGGAGAACTGAACGACCAGGTCCGCTGGCGAAGGACACACCAGCCGAACCGCCGGGTTGTCGCACCAGAGGAAAAGGGCATACGCTCCGAAAGTATGAACCAAGAGGAGGGCGTCCTTCAGGTACTTAAAGCCTGGGCAGACCGACCCTTCCAGGTTGCCGGCTGAAAGTAAGGGATGAACTGATAAAGAATCCGAGTAAGGAGACAGTCCAAATATGGGTATCGGGGGTTGTTATGAACCGAATAAAAGCAAGGAGTACGTAATGGGCGCCTAGTTACATCAGCAAATTTTATATATAGATATATATCGATTACTAACCAAGTAGATATATATCGATTACTAGAACCCCTGCC
>CAJVPY010006818.1:0-10204 GCA_910591965.1 Dentiscutata erythropus | reverse complement strand
CTATTTAAACTCTCTGGCTTCAACCAATGTCACATGTTTCCTCCTAATATACCCCTTTCGGGAACAGTAATTTACCGAATTGTTGAATTATAATATATATATTAAAAAATATATATATATATAGTATATATAATATATATATATATTTTCAGGACTAGAGTTACAGGTAAAACTAATTAATTTCACCAGTTTCACCTGGTACTCCATTGGTATACCATTAAAGATTAGCTTCATCTATAACTCTAGTTTTACTATCAGTGCACCAGTTTTACTGGTATACCATTAGTGCACTATTGAAGATTAGTTTTACTTGCAACTCTAATCAGGATTCCAAAGATCTTTGATACAACTTAGATCTAAGTTTGTATAAAGTTTATATAAATTTGGCCAAATATATGTATAAAATAGAGCAAAATTTAAAAAATTTTACTATATAAAAAAGTAATGTTTGATAATTTTCTATGCAAAATTTTCTTTTTAATAATATATGAGTTGCATTAAAGTTTTTTGGGGTCCTGTACTACCAAAAGAAAACTATACTTTGGGTTTTTTATTTGTAATGGTAATATTGATTTACCTTATCTTTGAAGGACCTATTAAGATATATATCTAATAGTTGTAATTTTTTTGTAAGTCTACTCAGAATAACTGTGATATTAGTATTTTTTTTATTAAACTTGTTTTTAACAATATCTGTAGTATAACTATAAAATTAATCTAAAACTAGCAATAAACAGAATTAATAGATAAAGAGGCATGACAATTCCAAATTTGTTTAATCCAAACAATCATTTTATTAGAATTCATATATTTTTCTGGATTTGCTTATACAATAATATCTGGTGGGAATATTTGTTGTAGCATGTTTACTAATTTAAAGATTATTATTGGAGACAATTTGGTTCTATTGGCTAAACAACTTAAAACAATTGTAAATTTGGATTTTTCATAACCAGTTGTATAGATTCTGATAGTGTGAATTCTAGTTTTTTCAACTATCTGTAAAATTACTAGACATATCAAATGCCAAAAGTGTCTTATCTATATTTTTGATAAGTAAAAAAGAATAGTTATAGCACATGCAATGAAATAATACATAACTTAAAAATTTATCTTTTATAGATTCTAACTCTTCAGGTAATTTTTGTGTAATAGTAGTATAACACCTATTACTGAATTTATTGTGATGTATAAACCTTCAAGCTATTTGTTACTCTATTTGTATTCATTGATTGTCAGGTAAAATAAAATAAAACTGATTTTTTTGTGAGTTGTTTGGCTTTAGTTCTAATTATATACATAGACACAACCTTTTACTTTAAATATAACAGATAAGAACTTAATCCAAGACCTAAAATCTGCTTCTAAAAGTGAATATCTTGGATGTGTGCCAATATTTAAATGTCTTATATAAGATAAGCATGTTTTTTGTCTGGTTTATTTATACAATTGTTTTGTACTTAGGGAAGTGCTATTTATTAAGTAATTTTAATAGGATGAGAGGGAGATTAGCAGTTCTACTATGTCTATAATTATATATAAAAATTATAATTGGTTGCTAATTTAATCACAATGAAGGGAGGGGTATGATCTTATAATAAAAAGAAATTGCATAATAAATAGTACTTCCTTTATATTAAACTATTCTGCAGTGTTTTGTTTACTAGCTATGAAGTTCTTTTCTAGATATATAACAATTGCCAACTTCTTATGAATGTTCTAGCTTTTTTTTCTTAGTTATTTTTGTATCCTTTAAAATTGTTCTGTTATGTTTCATTTTGTACTTGATTCTATTTATGTATTAATATATATATAACAATAATATCTTTATTTAAAACTAAACCAAAATAAATTTTTAATTATTATCTTTTGGCTTAAAACTTGTTTTTAACATAATAGAGACGTGAATTGTATATGATTCTTTAATATATAATAACTGATTTGCACATGTTAGTTGTATTAATTAGACAATTTTACTAATGTTTGTAGTATCTATTATCAATAAGTAAATACTGCTTGCTCAATATAAAATTGAAATTTCTAAAAAAATTATTCTAAAGTTTTTAATTGTTCAACTGTTAATTTACTGTTTCTTTACTTATATTAAGTATCTTTTCAAAACTTTTAATGCCAATTACAATAAGATATAAATTTATTATAATTGATATAATTAATATACTCTTTGGAAATAGCTTTTTCAACTATTCTTCTAGTATGTTTGTTATGACTTTTTGTATGCATTGTACTATATACTTGCAAGAAAGATTCGTTTTTATTAAGTTGTTAATACTAATTACAGTAAAAGTTTTTTTTTAGTTTGATTACTTTTCCATATCGAACTTTTGGTCTCTTTTATATTCTTCTTTGTTGTCATCATGAATTATTGAAAATTTTCAAGCAAAATGAGTTTATTTCAAGTAATTTATAAGTGCCATATTGACTATAATTTTGGTAATGTTAAATTAACATCTAAATTATGTATAACAATAACAATAATATATACATACAGACAAATTAATATTTGTAACTCTTTCTGACAATCACTTGTACCAAAATTTCAACTAACAAAAAACAAAATTTTTGTTAGAAAGACATGGCTCTATGGTGCGGTTTGCCTAAAAATCAACTGCTTTTCTAAGGGACTCCTCTAAAAGGACGTTTGGTATACAAGCCAGGAGTATTATTATACAAGATAACTGGCAGGAGCTTGCCACCCTGGTGCTTTTGTATGAAAAATTTTGGTGAAGAGAGTAAGTTATATAGTAGGCTGCTACTTTGTCAACGAAGCTCTAGGCCATTACTTCGAAGAAGAATACAGAGAAAACAACAAAAGTTTTGGATTTTAATACACTCTTTAGAAGTTTTGAAAGTATTTGCAACTGAAGATCTTCTACTATATTTTTGCTATTTTGAATTTTTTTTTGAAATTTTGGCCAAAAAGTGAAAAAACTAGCATACCTCTTCTAAAAGATCAGCAGTGTTTACTCCTTCCAAATTAGGACGTGTCTACTGAAATGGAACCTCTTACGAGCTTATTTGGATTATACTTTGCCAAATAAACAATGATAGCAGTACTGTTTACAGTATAGAAGATCAGAGAGATCACATGTAAAAATTTCTTAATATTAAACGTTTTCTTTTATTTTCTTTTTCACTTCTATTATTATATATAGTGTTAGGTTAAATTTTATTTTATACAACATTATATAATTTATATAGTCTTGCACAGGCAAAAATAGTGCTGTCATAGCTGTTTTTTTTTCGGCCTTTTTCTTTTTTTTTTCTTTTTTTTCTTTTGTTTGTTTTTTGTTTTTGTTTAGTTTAGATTTTCTTCCTTTTTTTAGTATTTCTTTTATTTTGTAAATTTCCTGTTGTTTTTTGGTAAAATTCTTCTATCTAGGAGGCTAGGAGAAGAAAGTTGAAAAAGAAGATGGTTGTGGTTGGCTGATGAACCGAATCGATGAACCAGAGTGGGTCAGCTTGATGTAGATTGAACCAAACTGGGAAGATTAAAATTATTTTTGGCAGGTCACACACAGGTGCATAAATATTTAAATAATCTATATAAATAATCAGGTAAGTTACATACCTGTATCTTTGGATATATTCTTTTTTCTTCAGATTAAATCAATAATCAATAAAACATGGACATGTAGCATAATTGCTAAAAAAAAAAAAAATACATATATACAGATGTTAAAATATTTATATATGTACTACATAGATTTCTATGTAAAAGTCCCTAGTTATCAGACCTATATCTATACAACAGACCCACAGGTTTATAGAAAGGTTTTAAATTAGTGAAATATAACAAACCCAGATCTTGTATCTGGTGATTTACGGTAGTCATATAGTTATACTAAATAAGAACTTAATCTATATACAAATAAATAAATATAAACTACATGCAAGAATAAAAGCTCAGACTAATTATTTATCTGTGACCTAAATCTACTAAAGTAGTCAAAGCTCACCTAAATTTGAATAGTTAAAATATAATTAGTAAGAATACTGTATTGAATTTACATAGTAGACCAAGTATCAAATTTATGGTTTGCAAAATAAACAAGTATTTGAATTAGAATATAGTTGATCTTTCTGTTTTATCTATAAAGCAGTATGGCAGATTATATTTAGATACTTGTGAAACAACTAGATATCTTATAATTTTAAATAGGCTAAATATCTAGCTTATAGTATAATATATTTCATCTGTTAATAAAAATACCAACAAGACTGTCAAAGTAATATATATATATATATATACTGTATATATTTTACTTATTAACTAATTTTTTAAAAAAATAACTATAAAATTTAACAGCCTAAACTTGACTCAAAAATACAACCAAAAATTTATTTCTTATATTATATAAGAGTATTGCCCCCTTCTCCCCAAAAACATACTAAGTAAATGGGATCGGGTACTCTAAGTAAAAATGTTCAGACCCAAAAAACCTCACGAAAACTAAAATTGGGACCTTATATTAGCTCTATATTATATTATATAAATAAAAACAATTCTCTAATTTCTAAATTTCTAACCCTAACCCTAAAAATAATTAGGAAGAGGAATTTTCCCGGGTTAAGATTAGTTATTTTTATTATATAATATTAACAATCTCCAATACCCAAAAAACAAAATATATTTACAACTTTCTATTTTTTAACTTGAAACTCTCCAACAACTCTTTTTTTAAAACCAAATTTTAACTACTAATAATAAATACTTATTTTATAAAATAATATCTATTTTACAAACTCAAAAATTCTCAAGAGGTCCAATTTACAAACAAATCAAAAATCTTGTTTTTACCAACTCTATAGTAACATTATGGCCATATTTACAACTTGATCAAATAAACCCTTTTATTAACACACTTGATTTAATTACTAACTCTTATCAATCTCTAAAAAAAAAAACAACTGGACCATCTTTATTATATCCAAATTTTAAAATTGGAAAAATAATAAAATTATCATAACTTAATTCAAAAAAAAAGTATTCTCTAACTTTCATAATTTGACCTTAATCCCATAAAATATTTTACAACGAATTAAATCATACCTATCAACACACTTCTCTGCTAACTAATTTAATTTATATGATTTGGTTTAAAGAATTTTGTTAGGAGTATACCTTAACATGTTTTGCTGTAATTAAATAAAAAAAAAAAGCTTGATTCAAATTAATTTTTGCGTAATAAGCCTATCAGCTTATTTCAAAAATCGTATCACCAAATAATAAACATCGAAATGACGCCCACGCGCGTTTTGAATAATGCAAATTAGCAATTGCGTAAATAACTTCCTGTGTCGTGTCGGATGATTAGTCTTTAACTCGGAATAACATACAGGTAGGCGTTATCTGTTATTACGCGAAAATACGGCATCAAAATGTAATTAAAAAAGTCAGACGACCACTGTCAGGAGAGCGCACAAATAGATTTCATTATACAATTTTATAACGAATGAGCAAAATAATCATAACGAGAGGCGACTGTGTATCAAAGGATTTTGTTATTAAAAACTTGATTTGATAAATATTCGCGAATTTTAGAACAAGATCATTGATCACTTTACGTCTCCACATATTATCAGACAAATAATATCTTATTAAAATTATCTGCAAACTTTTTAGATTGAATTGTTTTTATTTACCTCTCTGAATTTCAAACTCGATTTCTGAATATAAATATTACAAATGAAAATTTATACAATATATATATATATAATAAATAAATTTAGGACGTTAATAAATAAATTTAGGATGTTGATAAATCACTAAATCATAATAATAATAATAATCCCAAATTGCTGTTTCTTGAATTTGTCTATAAAATTATTCTGTTTTCAGACAAAGAAATTCCATACAAAATTTTGATGTAAACTAAATACCTTGCACTAACTTTAGACTCAACATTAATACCGTGTATTGAACATCATGATATATTTATTGTTAAAGGGTTATAATATATCTTAAAAGTTTGAATTCCAACGTTGTGCCAACAATTTAACAATATTTCTACTGGAAACACATTCAGTTTCCATAGTCTAAATTAAAATGATAAATAAATATGAGTAAAAATTCAACAATATTCATCTTGTTAATATATACTGACCGAAATTAATGGTTCATAACTGTTAACATAAAAGAAATTTGTATCTGGTTCTATTGGTGGAAATGTCTGATTCGGTAATAATCTTGGGTAAGCTTTAAAAACTTTTCGAAAAGTCCAAGATCGTTCAGAAAAAATTCTATCAAGTACTTCATCAGACATCTTTTCATGTGAAAATATCTTATTCAATGTTTCTCCATTTTCTAGAACAATTTTTGCCGCCAAACTAAGAAATTCTGCTTTACCACTATTTGTTGTTAATATTTGGTTTGGAAAATCTTCAACTTTTGTACGATTAAAGTAAGATGGATTTAAGCGTCCCGTTACAAATGTAACATGAAGCGTCACATAAGGAATTTTCTTCATTTCCAAATAAATATTTTCAAATTCTACCCCAGAGAATTGCTAGATTATTATGTAAAGTAAATGTTAGATATCGCTAGTAATGTATCATTATAAAAATCACATGAATTAAAAATGATGAAAAAAAAAAGTACAATAGGCGCAGCCATGATAATCGCGTCAAACATTTCTGTGGAGCCATTTTTTGTTTGAACCACATATTTTACTGATTCCTCTACACCATTTATTGTCCGCAATTTAGTTACTTTTACTACTTTAGTATTCAGGTTCAATGTTGCACCTGAGTGCTCGATAAACTTTTCGAAAAGTTGATAATTTCCACCTTTAATGCTCTTCGCACCCGTTGGTGCAAGACTAATAAATGCACCCAGAGCATGAATTTCACCTAAATTCTGACCATAATTAACACGAGTCATAGGTTCAACCAAGTGTTGAAGGTAAAGTTGATTAATATGCTTTAATTCAGAAAAATAATATTGAGCAGTAAATTTTTGTTCTAAATCAAGTTGAAGTCTTTCAGCCTCTAAATTAACACTTGTAAATGGTTCTTTAAACTCATAAGTTTTCAGAAATTTTGAAATAATTAAATTGACTAATCGTTGGACCTTGAAATAAAATTAGTAACATAATAATTAATTTATATTACTTAATATGAAATAAAGAAATTGATTATACCTTAATAGGTGCCCACCCATATTTCCAAATGAGTTTAGAAATATCCCAATATGAACTTGAAGATTGTTCGAAAACAAATTGACTTCCATCCCATCTATGAAAAAGATAGGTATATTGGAGCTTTTTTTAAATGAATAATCGAACATTAAGTTTATGATTATTATACAAACATTCCAACTTTTGAATTTTGGAGTTCTTCACCATAACTAATAAATTCTAAACCGAATTTTTTAGCAGAATTCGTCATATGATAATTATCATCAATAAATATAGATGCTCCTAATTCAAGAATAATCTGGGTATTGTCACGTGTATAGTTAAAAACTAGTGCACGCCCTCCAACTTGTGATGATTGCTCATAGACAGTCGTTTTAACTGGTGTCGATAAATTGGCAAAAGCTTCAGAAATCCAATAAGCAGCCGAAGAACCACCAGCGCCAGCACCTGACCAACGAAAAAAAAAGTTAGATGGATTACATCATATCAAATGAAAGATATAAATAACGTACCAATTATTGCTACGGTTTTTGGATCCTTTTGGTGTGGTATTTCAAAGTGAGCAACATATTGCGTGGATGAAAGATTGACGCAAAATAATAAAAGTATTAAGTGGAAAAACATTACTGATCGTAATACTCGTATTAATAAAGAATATTTAGAATATTTAAAAAAATCCATGAATAAGTCGTAAAAGTTAAAAATTAACGATGAAACAATGTTTATATTGTACAATTTGCATATATAAAATAATTACGCTGATCATGCCAATAAAGGCATTTTTATGTCCTTGAGAACCAGTAATGGTAATTTGATAAATTAAATAGCTTACCTGTTATCGGATAAATGTACTTTTATACGTAAAATGCTTTCTATAGATGCATTCCTTTAAATAATCATGAAGGGTGAGTTTAAAGAAATCTGTTTTTTTTTTTTTTTTTAATATAAGAGTTTATTGTATTGCAGTAAAAAAAAATTATTAATTTGACCGTCATTATAATCTTTACTCATGAAAACATTTCGGTGTGTGATTCCTTTAACGCACGATAATGTTTATTTTATTATAATAAATAAAAAATAATGATAATAAAATATACATTTTATTTAATCGTATATATCTTAGTCTCATTACTATAAACAATTTTTCATATGTAACAGAATAAAATATTTTTACCGATAACAATGATATTTAAATGCTTTTTTTTTTTAATTGAGTAAACCGTACTATTAAATCCTCCTCTTCCGGAAGGTGCTGAATAGTATTGATAGATGTATTTTCTTGAGTTTTATTTTTCTTGAGTTTTATTTTTCTTTAGTTCTTGTTCTTTTTGAGCTTTTTTAACAAGTTTCATATAATTTTGATAAAGGTTCCGCTTAGCTCTTACACCTTCGACTCCCACAAGATTGACTTATTATATGAATTTATTAATATAATATGAGTATTATTATATTATTATGATTTACTATAATATTATTATACTATTATAATATTATTATAATATTCAGAATAAACCATATTTCAATTAATACGTACCTCGTTCTAAAGATTCATGAAAGACTCTAACTCGACTATCTTCAAAATTTTCACTAACCACTAAGGCATGTTGTGATACTCCCCATTGTAATAATAATTGTTTACTTTCATCTTCAATGGTCATTCCATTATCATTTTCATTTGCACAAACAAATAATTTTAATTTCTTAAATCTAATATTTGTAACTTTAAAAATCATATCTTGTCTAGCATCAGAATCTACATCTGGGTGAATCCAACAGACAATTAACTTTAGCTTTTCAAGATTGTGTAAAGATGACAAAAGTTCCCATTGATCTGATTTATCAAACTTAACATTATGTAATGTTATGGATGTTAACGTTCTTGAGGGAATTGGTGAGGCTAGAAGAGGTAAAAGGAAATGAATATCTCCTTTATTAATGTAAATTTTTCTAAGAAATGGTGTATTTGAAACGATAGTTGAAAGATGTTTGTTTATCTGAACTTTTAAGGTTTTTAATGTTGACTAAATTAATATACAATGTTAGGTAATTAATAACTGATTTAAAAAATATATCACAAGATTAAAATTAACTCACAAAATCTTTCCATCCATTGACCATATCTTCAACTTGTTCTTCATCAACTCCTTCAATATCCAATTTCCGTATACATTCAAATAATGATTTAAATTCTTGTTCATATAACATTTTCGAACAAATATAATACTCCCATAAATATGTTTCATCATTCATTCCATCAATTATTCCTTTTTTAATTTTCATTTGATTATCATTCATCCCTTCAATTATAACTCTTCTAAATTTCATTTGATTCGATGTAAATAATTTTAATAATGATCGTATTATTAATTTTAAAAAAAATTGTGTTGAACGTTGGTCTCCAAAATGGTTGTTATAAGGTGATGATTTAAACCACAGTATAGCGGACATGAATAATCCTCTATATGATAATGATTTTATATATGAAGGGTAATTAAAAGTTGGCTTTTTAGAAATTTGTAAACTTCTGAATAAATGTTCTGTTTCAAAATCTTTTGGAAATTCTATTTGCATCTTTTCATATATTTCTTTAATTTGTTCTTTATTAAAGCATGATAATAAAACTTCAATAATTTTCCCCGAACTTGATGGATATTTCGAGCATACTTCATTAAATGCAAATGGGTTTTGCCAAAGAATTGGTATTCCGGCTTCACACCATTTTTTATCCACTAACATACAATGATATAATGATTTATAATCATAAGGATTTTCTAAATGAATTTGCGAGATTATGATAGTTAAGACATCAAAATCTAATGAAGGTGTCATTTTTAATGTTAAAATTCAATCGTTATAATGAACGTCTTGCTAACATTAAAAAGTCAAAGGTACAAAAATCCAACTGATCATCTTTGTTTGTACACTCCCCTGACATAAGTCACCGGATTTTTTTGGTAACGTATGACGATCTTTTTTTTTTGCAGGTTTTTGATTTGCAAATTCTCAACAAACTACATATTAATTCGGGTCAAAATTTTTTTATTTAA
>CAJVPY010006817.1:0-10205 GCA_910591965.1 Dentiscutata erythropus | reverse complement strand
AGGCAACACATGGGTTCTAAAAGTTAATATAATTTAAAAGCTAATATTATTGCAGACTAAGAATTAGCAAAAAATTAAAAACTCAAACTCAGGCAACATTAAGACCTAAGAATTAGAAAAAAATTAGAAACTAGAACCCAAGCAATGCCGGGTCCTATGTGCTAGTAAAATCAATATATAATTAATCTATAACTAAAAGTATAATACTAATTTTTATAAAAGATAAAAGTAGCAAAAATATAAGGTATAATTATAATGCCTTTAAAGACTAGTAAAAATATTTTTGTTATTTCTTAAATTTTCTTTTTTAAAATATTTAAGAGGTAATCCACAGTTAAAGGGCCAAAATTTCATAGTAGTTTAACTAATTGCCTTATATAGAAGTGCTATGCATTTCTAATTATAAAAAAACACTATAGTAAAAAATCAAATAATACTTGGATGTTCTATAGAATAGGTGGGCAATATAAAAAATAAATTCTGCCCGCTAATGATTAGTAATCATTAATAAATATTTAGCGGAGTTTGTGCCCGCCTATTCTATGGAATATCCAAATACTTACATTTTGTAATATGCTAAACTGATTTTAAAAATTTGACTATTATTAGAAGTAGAAAAGTTAGCTTTACAATATTTAATTAAAAATTATAAAGGGTTTATTTATTAAAAAAATAATTTTATTATAGAGAAGCATCATTTACATACTACAATTGCTTCTTTCTAGTCTGGACCTCTCTAATTCAAACCTTAATAAATTCTTTGAGAACTGAGCTTAAATCTCTAGAAAATTGTAGATTTTATTACATCTTTCAATACTTCTAATGAGGACATCTCGACTACCACCTATCTAAAATCAATAAAAAATTTTTTTTCTAATTATATATGCCTATATAATTAAAAAGAAAATTAATTGATTTTAGGTGGTTGTCAAGATATCTTCGCTCAAAGTTCAAAAAAACTTGCTTTGATAGTTATCAAGTTTTTATAAACTTCGAGTGAAGATTTCTTAACAAACACCTATCTAAAACCGATGAAAATATTCTTGTTTTGATTCTATATGTCTATATAATTAAAATAAAAAAATTCCATCAAATTTAAATAGATGGTTGTCGAGATATTTCGCTCAAAATTTAGAAAAAACTTTGCTGCAACTTTTGTTATGCAAGTTTTTATCTAAACTTTGAGTAAAGATATCATGACAACCACGAATAATTTTTTTATTCTGATTCTATATGTCTATATAATTAAAATAAGAAAATTTTCTATCAGTTTTAAATAGATGGTTGTTGAGATATTTTTGCTCAAAGTTAAAAAAAAACTTTGCTGCAGCTTTTGATTTGATAGTTTCAAGTTTTTTCTAAACTTTGAGTGAAGTAACTCGACAAGTACCTATCTAATATCGATGGAAATTCTATTATTCTGATTCTATATGTATACGTATTTAAGGAAAAACTACTTAGAGATAACACTTCTACCCGAATTTCGAAGGTTAAACTCAACTGAGTCCTGCTTTATTTCAACGCGACAGTGGCATCACTTTTTACAATTTAACTTATTCTCGAAATGTGATCCAAAAGAAATGGAATGAGTGGGCATTACAAATAAGGAATCATCTATCTTAGGGTTGAAATACGCACTATTTTTGAGTGTTTTTACCATACTTTAAAGTGATAAAAATAAATAAATAAAAAGAATATATATATATATATATATATATATATATATAATATATATATATGTATAGAGAGACCGGACCCTCACAACGTATAGTTTGATTCAGTTTAATATGTAATAGTTTTTAAATAAATACATACGTTTAAAAGTGGGTAATTCATTCATCTTAATACCGATTTAAAATTAGTAACCAATTTTTTTTTAAAGTATACATACTGTAATATAATACTTACCAATAGGAATGTCAACAGAATCGATATTTTTACTTGTTAATGCAGTATTATTTTTAAGATGAACACTTTTAACTACACTTGATACTTTTTGTATGTTAATAATTTTGCTGGTGTACATATAGTCAGGATTCTTGGGTGACATAAATTGTAATTCTTTGGATATTTTATCTGCTTTTAAGAATTGGTTTTTAATTTCACTATCCTCAGCACTATTTAAACTTTTCATACTTCTACTCCATATTGTAAGTTCATTCCATATTTCCTCAGCAATGGGTCGTTTTTGTGGATCCGAATGCATGCATCGCTTAGCTAATTTAATATAAAAGTCTGGAGTCCCGGGTGCAAATTCAGGCCGCAATCCCATACAAATCTTTATTGCAAGTTCATCATAAGATTCATAACCGTCAAATGGTCGTTGTCCGGTTGTCATTTCTGACATAATAGCTCCAAATCCGTATATGTCGGCAGCTTGTGTGAGACCTTTTCCACTTAAAACTTCTGGAGCAACATAGGGCACGACCCCAAAAACTTTATCTTTTGAAAAATCATCTTTATTTCTGGATAATCCAAGATCCGCTATATATGATTTTATTATCCCATCGAGATTTTGGTTTAGCAAAATGTTGCCACTGTGAAAATCACCATGTGTGAATCCTGCCTGATGAATTAGATATAAATCATGTGAAATATATGTAAGTTGCTCCAATTTCTTTTCCCATATAAATTCACTAAAATTTTGCATTAAAAATTCATGAAGATTTCCTCTGTTGGCATATTGAAATACCATCAAATATTCATCTTCTTTATTTTGAGTTAATCCATATATTTCAAGTTCACTCCCTTCCATTCTACATTTCATGTGGTTTTCAAACTTTAAGGTAATTCAAAAATAAATAAATTTTATAGAATTATGTAAATATATAATCAAATTGAAAAATAATTTTCTTACCTCTTTTAAAAAATCAGATGCATTCACTTTAGAACCAGGTAGAACTTTAAGTGCAACGGGATAAGTTGGTCTACGCGATCGTTTATAGCTATTGTCAATCATCTCGACTACTCGCTTACCATCTGACCAAATTGCTAAATATACCGTCCCGAATCCCCCTTCGCCAATCTTATGAATATTGGTTAGTCTATTAATTGGAATCCATTCAATCATTTTCTCATATGTTGTAGCCTTAAATAGAAATTTTTTAACGCAATTATCAATTTCATCGACATGACTTAGTTGCTCTTGGATTAACGTAGGAGGATCACACAATTGACACCAAACTGGGCTAGTGTTATATCTTTCACATTGTACGCACTTTCCATTACTAGAATCCCTTTTATTATTATAATAATCGAATACAATCATATATTGATAGGTTTCAACATTTTGAGTTATTCCATATAATCTATATTCATTTGATTGCATATAAATTTTGAACTTACATGATAAAGTGTTAGTAAAATTGCAGAAACTAGTAACACAAAGATAACAAGTTACTTACTGTTGTTATAAAATCTGAAGTGCTCATTTCCAATTTCATGAGGTTAACGCATGCTGCAATACGTGACTGCTTATAATTTTCAGATTCTCCTTTAATTTTTCGTAAGCCATCTGTCCAGGTTGCTACAAGTAGATCCGGATTTAATTCATCTTGAATCTCTTGAAGTTTAGTCAATTTGTCGAATGAAATCCATTCAATCACGTTCTCATATTCCGTAGATTTCATTTGAGATTCTTTTATGAAATTATCAATTTCTTGATTCCCGCTTGTCCATTCTTGAGCTGTTCTCCAAGGATCGCACGATTGGCACCAGGCCGGAGAAGTGTTATATCGTTTACAATGTCCACATATTCCATTACTTGACTCTCTTATATTATTATAAAGATCAAGTACAATCATGTATTGTCCAGATTCTGTATCTTGGGTTATTCCATGAATTTTAAGTTTCTTTGACTCCATGTGACCGTTTATCTTATAGAAATTAGATGTTATCTAATTAGATTTATCCATTAAACTTCGTGCACAACATCAAATCCTCAATTTTGTTTAAAACAAAATAATTAAAAAATATAATTAATTTTTAAAAAAATTTCTATAACATTTTTCGTAAAAGAATATATATATAGAAAGTTTTTAAAAAAGTATCTTAAAAATTTTAGCACTATTATAAAAAAATTAATCTTAATTCGCAATCCGCCAGGGAACCAGTGAAAAACACAGTAAACTGTGGGAATTTACTATTGATTTTTGCCTTTTCTGGAACCAGAAGTTTCCCAAAGCGTAAATCGATTTTTTACTAAGCAGCCATTTTTTCAAATTCTAACAAACGTTGTTGAAACGATAAAATCAGCCTGAGATATGTGCATTTTGAAAAGTGGATTGCTTAGTAAAAAATCGATTTATCCTTTGGGAAACTCTAGATTCCCAAAAAGGCAAATTTACAGGTAATCATACTGTATCCCCAAAGTTTACTATGTTTTTTCACTGGTTCCCGGCGGATCACGAATTAATTATTAAAATTTATCCAATCAGATTTTTATAAGTAATTATAAATATTTTAACCATTTTTAGGTCGTTTAAAGCGTTGTGCAAACATGGATCAGCCCGACCAAGAAAAAAGTGAAAAAATAAATATAAAAAACCAAAGTCTAAGCCAATATTGGTGCACTAATAAAAAAATGTGGAAATGTGATTTTACTGCAAGATATTCCCTAACACTAACCCAAGCTAACCCTTACTTAAATTTAAGTAAATAATCAAAAACATATGATGCACAAAGCTTTAAACGTCCCCATTTATATAAGTAAGCTTCAAAATTTTCAGCACCCATGTGTCTTGCACTATAACTTAAAGTAATTTTAACTTACATTTTTTATAAGATCCGCAGGAGAACATTGCAATTTCATGAGATCAACACATGACTTAAGGCGTGATTGTTTGTAATTTCCAGAATTACCTTGGATTGTTTGTATTCCATCATCCCAGGTTGCCATAAATATTTGATTTGGTATAATTTCTTGAAAATTAGTCAATTTATCGAATGGAATCCATTCAAACACCTTATCGTATTCTGTAGTTTCGAATAGTAATTTTTTGATGAATTTATCAATTAAATTGTTTCCACATGTCCATTTTTGAGTTTCTTTCCACACTATCCAAGGATCACAGGATTGACACCAAGCGGGGGAAGTGTTGTCATGTTTACAGTTACTACATTTTCCATTAAAGCTTTTTCTATTAGAACTAAATTCATCCGGTATTACTACCATATATTGATTTGTTTCCGTATTTCGAGTAATTCCATACACAATATTTCTTCTTCTTATATAATCTGTAAACTTATAAAAATTTACACTTATTAATATAAATTGCTATTTAATTTCCGAGTTCACAATGAATGCGCCATTAATAATGATGATATCTCAAAAATGAATAAGCCTTTATTTGATGATTTTGCTTTAAATTAATGCTTTAAACATTAGCATTCATTATACCAAAAGTAATCAAAGATGGTTTAGCAATTCTTGAGATATTGATAATAAGACCACCAATCTAAAAAAATTCCTCTACTCGCATTAGCGTTAGGATCTGGAGATATTGTTTTAGTTTGATTTTAGGTTCCACTTGATCTTGAAATTTTTTTGATTGGCGATGCTGATTACTAGTATATTTTGAGAACTGTTGATCCGTTTCAATAATTTTGGTCTTAAATGAAACCTGAAGTTTGTAGCCCGTTTAAATCCAAAATGATTGATAATAGATCAACCATTCTCGAATTAAATATGTATAGTATTTTTCTAGAAATTATTGTCGCACACCTAAAACAGTGATATAGCTTACTTTTGCTATGAAATCCTCATTCGTTTGAGAACCGCACAATATTTTGAGATTGACTCCAGATAAAGGAATACGTGACTGTTCATACTGTTGATCTTCATCAATTATTCTTATACCATCTTGCCACGTTGCCATAAATACTATTTCTGATTCCTCTTCCCTAACTGGATGCAAATCAACCAGACTATTAAATGGAATCCATTCAATCACTTTATCGTATTTTGTAGCTTTAAGCTGAAATTTTTTAATGCAATTATCGATATCTTCATCTCCACTTGTCCACCGTGTAGTTTCTATTTTAGGATCACATTTTTTACACCAGGTCGGAGAGGTGTATTTTCGATTGCATCTTTTGCATCTTCCATAATTACTGCGGTTTCATAGAAATCATATATTTGTTATGAAATATAATTAATAACATGTTAATTCTTTTTACTAATTATGGATTTATAAACTAATATCAGTGAAATTTTACTTACTTGTGTGACAAATTGGTTTGACATTTATATACTTTAGACGCTATACAAGTAATAATCAAAAAACCTGTTGCAGTTGAAGTAAAGTATGGTATGGGATCGGGTATTACACTAAGATTAAGGTATAATACCTAATAAAAATAATATTATTAGCCGCTTATATATATTAAAATTAATCACCATTTGTAAACATACGGAAATAATGAATTGAGGTATATCTGCCAGAAGCACGCTGATGTTAATTCTCAAATTCACAAGTGAACGATCATAATCGGAAATTCCCAGATACGACATTAATAAGTCTAATTCATCGAAATCGAGCATTAAATAATAAAACTCTATAATGAAGTTTATTATCATGGGAACAATTAAAAATGCTACACTAGTTTTTTTATGATAAAAATAGAAAATTAATAAATGATATTACAATTATTTTTATGATAAAAGTATCAATTTAATAAATGTTAAGACTATTAACATTTATTTAAATGACGCTTACCTCGGTGCGAAAAAATTTGGGATGGTTTTTGAATTAAGATTAACAAATGCTGCGAAGGAGCAGAAACGAAATATGGTAATCCCAAGTTGTAAAATAATGAAAGCTCTTTCCTATATTTTTACATATATTAGGCATGGAGAAAAGGTGATATCAACCGATTTGTGTAAATTTTGTAAAAAATCGTGATTTAATTATTTTAATGGAAGTTTATCGATTTTTGTACTGATTTTCGAGTAATTTAGATAGGAATTGAGCAATCACATCTAAATTACTCAAAAACTAATATAAAAACTAGTAAACTTTTTATTAAATATAGTCATGAGTAAATAACTTATTAAATTATTTGGTGATTTTACCCTTGCTAATAAGCATATTACCATCAACATAGCTATGTATAAAAAGGCTGGAATGAACCTTGCATTATTTAATTCAAAGAACTCTAACACTGATACTATCAAAAGAAACAATTATTGTAAATGAATCAGATTAAATTAATTATAAATATAGAGATTCTTACTAGTTTGTTGAAATCCGTTATTATAGTCTAAATAAATTGTAGTAGTTCCCGTTGATATACATGTATGTTCTCCATTTATTATTAATTGGTTTAAATTTTTCGCTAATTGTGTGTTAAGCATTTTTTCGCCATTTTTTGCCCGATTAATGGAAAGTGAAATAAGAATATTCGATTTGCTATTATCGTTAAATTGATAATGCCCATTTGAGCTCAATCTACCATTCTCCGTAGGAACCATAACTGTAAGTTCATTTATCAACGTACTAATAAAGTTAGATTTTTCTGAATTGTTCAATTCTTGAAAATGCTGAGTCCCATCTTTATTCAATCGTAGCGATCCCCAGATATCACCTAATTATAAGTTTAGAATTAATATAATGCGGAAATTAACTTATAGATAAACTTAGATTATAATACCAGAATCAATTGACCCTTGACTAATATCGGTATTAGCTATTTAAATAATTAATATTAATAAATTAAATCCCCTATAAATAAATAGTTAAATAATTTCGTCATTATGAACCTGTTTGAAAAGTCCATACATATTGGTCGATACCCAAAATAGCCTCATTATACATCGAGTTTTGTACAAAATTATAATCCATTTGTATGAAATATTTCCCATTTGGTTCATCAAAAGTAGAATAATACACATTAAGTGTGACGACATTGCCTAAAGCAGTACATTGAGTACAAGTTTTTGAATCAACAAATTGTCGAAGGATATTGCCTTGACTAGATGGTTGGTAAATATACAGTTTGCCATTTGCAAACGAAACTGGATCTTGAAATGTGATGTTAATCGTGTTGTTGTAATTTACTGTTAGATTATTACTCCCATTTTGAGGGTATGTTGCATTCACATATAACGGCAAATTACTATCTATAACGACAAGATATAAGATACAAGCATGATTATTATTATTTAAATTAAAGGCATAATATATATTTAGTGTGGCAGCTGATGCTAAGATTGAAATTAAATTTGTCCTATTTTATAAAATTTTTTGGGAGCCTTCTCTGTAGAATTATTTTAGAGTTATAGTTGTTTAGAATAGAGTACAGCAAGGAATACTGGATTATATAATTGGTTTAGATAGGGACCCAAATTTCAATATCAACTAATTTCCATAAGCTGCCACATTTATTATTGGAACGATATTTACCATTGCGGAAGGAAAGTGATGGCAGTTGAATTGAAAGAAGATTCCAAGTGGTAGATGATTCATTTTGCGCCACCAGCATCGTATTATTGTGCAGTATATCAAATACTCCCAGTGAATTTGAAATAATAGGATTCGGTGGAAATTCATAATTAAATAGTTGATTCTTTTCATTATAAAGACTAAAATTAAATTCTATAATAGATTCAAATGGTCGTCGCGATATTATCACATATCCTCCAAGAGGCAGATTTCTGATATTCGATGAATATTCGTAGGGAATAATTTGATTCTCTGCCAGTAAAGCTCCATCGGAGAGAAAGCGTATTTTCTCAGTTGTGGCCATAGTAGTATTTGTTGAGGTTGTCATATTTACCATAGTTGCATAACATGAATGACCGACATAAACATAGTCGATAGAGCAAAATATGCTAATTAATGTTATATTTGGCGCAAATTGATATAAAAGAAATTTTGCGGCTGTTGTTTTATTATAATTCAATTTAACAGCATATAATCCTGAATCTTGACTGCCAGTTTCAGCATACACAATATAATATCCGTTATCTAAAGATTGAAGTACCGTAACTTGAAAGTTGGTAATATTTGTACTATCTGTAAGGAACGTATCATTTTGTAACAAATTGAAACTTCCATTACTTATGAAAAAAAAAGTTGCATTATTATAGAGTAAATGTATATTATTAATGAACGTAATAATGTAACATACTATCCATATTGTCTCCATTCAAAATTATTTGTTCCACGCACCGCGGATAAACGAAAAAATCCTTTTCGAGGATCAATGTTATTAACAAAATATTCATTTGGTGTCCAAATAGAGCTGTTCGGGAATAAATAAGAAGGTCCAAACTCGATTGTACTGCCATATTGATATATAAATCAATAGTTGCTACATAAAGTTTTTAAATATTAATTAAACTTTTACAGTGCCAAACCTTATAACATTCCCACTCCAATCTATAACCATTCCACTATCCATAAATGTGGTATTATCGGAGACATTGGTTGCATAAGTGTATGTCACTAGAATGTATTTATCAAATAATGGATATATACTTATAGGAGTTTTAACGCCAAGATTGCTATTAACATAACAATAATTAATTTCTTGTATTTTGTCAGTATTATTATAATTTATTTCAGTGACACTTCCGTTGGTTTGAAGAATACGAAGTAATAACATCTGTTCTAAGCATGTATTAGCACCATCATAATAGTTAATTCGACCAATGCGAATAACCGCTGTATCAGTACCGTCTGCATAATGCTTAATATCCAAGACGTGAGGTGGAGACTCAGTAACATTAGGCCGGCTAAATGTTTCAGTATAGGTGAAATTTGAATAGCTTATAATAGTTTGCGCAAATCCTGTTTGTAGAATGATTAATAGGAAGATTGCAATAGCCATAATTGCCGAATTATATTCATTCCGATCGGAAGGATAAAAGAAAGCCATCACCGTTAAGACAAAAGTAAACTTTCTGAGTATGTCAGGTCCCTTATTACTTAACTGCGTGTTCGAACTTCTTTATCATATGTGGATATGTAGTGTAATATTGTGTAATAAAATTTGCCATTTGTGTTTATGTAGTGTAAAACAGGTCCCTTATTACTTAACTGCGTGTTCGAACTTCTTTATCATATGTGGATATGTAGTGTAATATTGTGTAATAAAATTTGCCATTTGTGTTTATGTAGTGTAAAACAGGTCCCTTATTACTTAACTGCGTGTTCGAACTTCTTTATCATATGTGGATATGTAGTGTAATATTGTGTAATAAA
>CAJVPY010006816.1:0-10205 GCA_910591965.1 Dentiscutata erythropus | reverse complement strand
ATATACTTCCATAAATTTTCGTAAGTTTTTACGGTTCGTAAGATTTACGTAAACCAATGTAAAATTTTTACGTAAATTTATGATTTTCTTACGGTGCATAAGAAAATCGTAAATTTGCATAAAAATTTTATGTTGGTAAATCTTACGGTGCGTAGGAAACTCGTAAATTTACGTAAAATTTTTACGTAAATTTACGATTTTTTTACATACCGTAAGATTTACATAGTTTTATGCTAAATTTTACGTAGGTTTATGATTTTCTTACACATCATAAAAACTTACGAAAGTTTACGCATATATATTTTTGCTGATGTTGAAGATTTTAATTGAATATATTATTGAAATCAATAGTTTATAATAAGTAAATGCCCTTATACTACAGTTAAATTTCATATTTCCAAAAAAAAAAACTCATTACTATATTTAAAATTAGATAATTACCTGATATACATAGCCGAAATAAAAGCTCATCTATGTTGGTTAAGAATAAGTGTCATGCCAGAAACTGATTCACAAGATACTTTGTCTTTTCCTTTTCGAATTCATTTGCTTTACCTTGACCATAAAGTAGTGTATCATTAGGTGCTTCTTTATGTGCCCTACTATACACATAATAGTCATAACTATCCATAACTTAGTTAACTTAGTTACATCCTTTTATCAGCAGAAAGGTTCCTTATATACTTAATATTCGGTTCTAAATTAATTGTATCATAATTAATCATATACGATACTTATCTTTCTTCAATTATATAATTAATTAATCATCTGATACTTATCTTTCTTAATCACATGCGCCTTGATTGATCACGGTTACATACATTAATTTATCGATTAATAAACCCAAATAATGTCGTCGTAGACTTGTTGCATAATTCCAGGGCCAATTTTCGGCATAGAACCGCTTGTGGCCATGACAATAAGCTAATTCGCGTATAATTTTGAAAGATACTTATGATCAAAAGATTTATATAGAAAATTTGAATCAAAAATCATGCATATGTTTCTGTTAAAAGACCTATTTAGAAATTTAAATAAAAAATTGTGCATATTTGATTGAAATACTTATAGTAAGTTTAAATAAAAAATTATGTACAAGTTTTTGTTAAAATACTTATATAGAAATTTAAATAAAAATCATATGCCTGAATGCACATTTATACGAATTCATGCATATGCGTATATTTCTTTCAGCTGGCAGTTCTAATGAATTATGATATCACGTAATCTAAAAATATTAAGCTTAATAAGTAGAGTTTTATTATCTTCAGTTTATCATCAAAATATATAAAAAGAAGCAATTCTTGCCTGGACTCCTATTCTTTAAATTAATTCAAACTTATTTAAGTAAAACCACTGTATTGTTTTTTGAAAAACATAATTTTACTTAAACCTTGTTTTTTTTTTTTAACTATAATAATAATAGAAACTTTTATTTGTACCGGATGTGGACAAAAAAAGCCTCTTATTGAGTTTGTAAAAAGTTCTGGAAACCCATACCGATCCTGCAAGAGTTGCCATGATAAAGGCGCTAAAAGTTACACACCCAAGAGAAAACAACCTAGAATTGAAAAAAACGAAGAAGACTGTAAGAATTTAAATACATTAGAGATAATCGAATCAGATGATCTCTGCTCCTATATTATATATTCAATAGAAAGATATTCTCAACAGGATAGTTTAACGAGCATGCCGTCATTTTCTTTTGAATGCTATATAAATATATCTACATTTGAAAAAGGTAAAAGAAATTGCAGAAGAGTTAATTGAGATTATTGAGGATGCTAATGAATTTGCATGGATTTATAGCAGTGTATATATGGGAATACATACAACATCTTATTGGTATATTTGTTCACAACGAGATGTTCTGGCAGAAAAACCCCAAAAAAATGAGGATCCTTCGAAGCGTTGTGATAGACCGTCCATGGAACGATTTTAATATGATGGTGTTGTTAAAATTAATATTAATCAAACAACTAATCTAGCATATATAACTATAAATCATAATCCTTTACATGAAAGACCAAATGATATATCAGTACCTCAGGATGTTAAGGATTTTATTGAAAAGAATATTGATCTCTTACCATATACACGACTTGTCGATAAAGGTATGAGCCTAATGATCTGGCAAAAACAAATTCATTTCTGTGGTCAAAGCTTGGTCAAGGAAGATATAAGTGTGATAAAGATGCATTCGAATTAGCAATAAAATGGCTTAATGAAAACCAGCATAAGATTATTTTTGAAACATGTCCAGTCCGTACATTAGCCTTTATGACAGGATTATATAAGCATCTAAAAGAAATAAATATTAATATTAATGAGTGTGGCATTGATACAACATGTAAGTATAAATTTTATCATATAAAATAATAATAATAATAATAATAAATTTAAATTATTTAATACTTATAATATTTAGATAATACGAATAGCTTCAAAATGGAGTTATATAGTTTTCAGGCTGAAATAAATGGTACTGGATTTCCTTTGGCTTATCTGTTCTTAGAAAATAATGGAAAATGCAGATCAGGAATACGTACCACTATGATTCAAGCATTTCTTTCAAAATTGCGTGAAGAAGGAATAAACCCAAGCTTTTTACTTACAGATAAAAATTTTGTACAAATTTCTGCTACGCGTTTCGTTTGGCCAGGAATCAAAATTTAGCTATATAAATGGCATATAAAATGAGCTGTAATGGACGACTTGCAAGTGACAAAGCTTCTAAAAATACTAGCTTTAATTCATTGTCTCAACTCGGTGCTCAATTCCCATTTGAAGGTGTTGAACAATCATCCAAGTTTTGTTCTAAAGAAAATTGAGAAGCTGTGTGGAAAATGATTGAAAAACACTTTCACCAACACCCTTTAATTCCCACATGCGATAGTCAATTTCTTACCAAAGAAATAATTCATGAAAATGCTATTCATGAAATGTATAATTTTTGTAAAACCTACTCCTTAATATCACTTTGGTGTTATTTATAGGGTGAATGGTATGATGATCAAAAGTGGAAATTGTGGGCTCGATCTTCCTGTGAAGACAAAATATCAATCTTTAAGACTACAATATTTGTAGAAGGATATTGAAAAGTTATAAAAAGAGACTTTCTTTACAAATTTTTCTGGCCTTGTTTCGACTTAGTAATCTACATCTTGATAACGAGGCTAATAATTCAACAATTCCGAAAAATTCTACAAATCAAAGCCGGAAGAAAAAAACCTGAGTGGATAAAGCAGTTTAAATCGGAGTGGAGGGTATTATCAACTCGTAAAATTAATCAGGCATATGTGACAGATTTGGATCAATGGATATGTGGTTGTCCATATTATTTAACAAGCAGATTTTATAACTGCAAGCACCTAGTATAGCAAAAAGAAGAGGCTAATAGTGAATTTTTTAATCGTATTAGAAGAAACCACTAGCCACCATTTATAATCGAGCATGAACAGGTTCTTGTTGAGGGGCAAATAAATGAAGGGTTTGGAAACGTTTAGGATATAATCGAGTCTGATGATGAAAGTGATGATATTTACGATAAGTTGATTACTTTAACAACCAAAACACTTACACTTCTTGAAGAACAAAAAGGGGCTAGGAATTTCCAATAGGCAAGAGGTGTAAAACGAAACTTTGCTCCCATTCACAGAATGATAAATGAAATTAAAACTTATCATAGAAAAAAAAAAATGCCCTTAACTTGGAAAGGGTACACAAATAATATGTGATTCCTAAATTAAATTAAATTTGATAAGTTCTTAATATATATGAATAGAATCTTTTTAAAAACATAGTTACTTACTCTATAGCTTCTGATTTTTTTTTTTTTAATTTACATTATCAATACTTATATTTTAATTCCTTTAAAATATTAATTGTAAAATAGAAAAAATTTTTTTTTATTAATAAATAATTCTGCTTTAAAATTAAACCTTTAAATAATTTTATATTATATACTTACTTTCTATATGTCGGTCTTGAATAAACTGAAAGATCAATAAATTCTGAAAATATTGAAAGTATAAAATATTAATATAAAGAGTATAATTAATATCTATTCTAAAGGTTGTAAAGTGCTTAAAAACTTTCCAAAAACAAAGAAATTGTTTGAAATATCCAGATATCGGTTTAATGGAAATATTTTCATATTAAGCATATAAAAAATATCGTTGTATCCAGATATCGATATGACCAGAACGACATATAGTACAATAGTAATAATATAAGTATACAGAATTATAAAAAAAAAAAGTTTTTTTTTTTCATTTTATAAAAAGCCAACTTACTAGTACAGTCTGCTGCACTTTTAATAAGGGTTGCCAAGCACAAATTTACAGCCTCTTGATTGGTAATCATTATATAAAAACACTACAAGAATAACGATACAGTAATAATAATATAATAATAAAAAATTCTGAAGACCCGTGATGATCTGATTGGTCATCATTAGGGATCTACTTCACATGATAGTAAAATTTTCATGGCGATACTGGGAAAGATCTCTTAAGAGATAGAAATCACCTAATTTATGTCAAGCCTCTAATATATAACTTAAACTTATATTAAACAATTATAATTTTATATTTAACTAAACTTATTTAAAATATTGTTATATGCTGAAATAATATATTTTTTGGTGCTGAACAAGTTTACTTAGAGCTCAAAGTTATACTTTATTAGTAATATTTTGAGTAATACAAGATTTTCTATATTTTTATTAATAAAATATAAAAAATTATCATAAACTAAAATTTTACTAATAAGATAAGCTTTTACATTCTAAGTAAACTTGTTCAGCACCAAAAAATACATCATTATGATATACGTTTTTTTTACTTTTCTTGATTTGTAAAGTGAAAATGTGTAAATTTGGTAAATTTTCATCAAAAATGCAATTTTACACATTTTAATTTATAGCAAATATATATTGTAATAATGTATTTCTTGATGCTGAACAAGTTTACTTAGAATATAAAGGTATATTTTATTAATAAAAAATTAGTTTATAATAAATTTTCTATATTTTTATTAATAAAAATATAGAAAATTTATCATAAAAAATTTTTTTACCAATAAAATGTGTCTTTACATTCTAAGTAACCTTGTTCAGCATCAAAGAATACATTATTACAATATATGGTTGCTTTACTTTTCTTAATCTGTAAATTAAAATATGTAAAATTGCATTTTTGATGAAAATTTACCAAATTTATATATCTTCACTTTACAAATCAAGAAAAGTAAAGAAAATATATACTGTAATGATGTATTTTTTGGTGCTAAACAAGTTTACTTAGAATGTAAAAGCTTATTTTATTAGTAAAATTTTAGTTTATGATAATTTTTTTATATTTTATTAATAAAAATATAGAAAATCTTGTATTACTCAAAATATTACTAATAAAGTATGACTTTGAGCTCTAAGTAAACTTGTTCAGCACCAAAAAATACATTATTAAGGTATGTATTTGTATCTTATATAAGTTTATTAGAGGCTCAAAAATAATAATTAATTAGTAAAACTATATATATATATATTTAAATCAGTCAATCAGAATTGTCTTATGTGGGGAGAGGGGGTACCCTCATAGTAAATAGATATTATATAATATCTGTCATGGCCCTTATTAAAACAAAACTTCAAATAAATAAATATACTGTATATTATAATATTACTACGTTACTGTCTGCAAAAAAATAAAGTAAATTTTATAAATGCTTTACAGAAAAAATCTCAGATGCTCTATAATATTGTTTCTTTACTAAACAACATTTTTGCAAAAAAAAGTTTTAGTAAAAAAAATAATATAAAAAATAAAAAAGCATTCAAAAAGAAAACATATTCAAAAAAAAAGTTTCTTTACAAATTGTTTTTTTCTCAAATTTATCTTTTTATTATTGATTTGTTGTTATCATTATTGTTATTACAAAAGAAATTTTTGATTATTTGCACATATACATATATGCATTAGTAATCATATAAATTGCAATCTGGCATCAGAATCTAATCAAAACTATATTAGTAATCATTATATCATGTGACTGCACACAGCTTTAGACATACCTCTAATTTGGAAGGAGTATGCTAGTTTTCTTACTTTTTGGTTAAAATTTCTAAAAAAACTCCAAAATAGTAGAAATATGATAGAGGGTATATAGTTGCGAGTACTTTAAAAGTTTTTGAAAGAGTAATATAAGAAGCTCATTTGCTATTTCCCTTCTATTATATTACCTATGCTTGACTTTGTTAATGATATAGTCTCACTTCTGTTAGAGCACTACTATCCCCAAAATTTTGTATACAAGGGCATCTATCAGCCTATTATCTTGGTCCTAATACTTTTGGTTTGCATGCCAAATATGCAAAGGAGTCCTCCAAAGAAAAAGGTTAACCTTTACAAGAACCACTGCATAGTACCTTCTTCTTTTCTAACAAAATTTTTTGCTTCTGTTTGGTGGGAAATTTTGGTACAAGTAATCATCCATACTGATGAAAATAAAGGTATTATTGGTGTGATATTTAAAAAAATTTTTTTAATTATGTATTTGTAAATTTCGAAATAAAAATTTACAGTTCTAATTCTAATACTATATTGGACTTAAATTCTAATATTAAATGTGGCAAATTCAAGTTTCAACACTATTTCAAATACAAGTTCCAATGATATATCAAACATAAGTTCCAACACTATATCAAATATAAGTTTTAATGCTAAATTTAATGCAAGCTCTAATACTATTTCGAATGCAAGTTCTAAAACTGTGTCAAATACAAGTTCTAACACTATGTTGAATGCAAACTTCAATGTTATGTTGAATTCAAGTCAACCTTCTGTTGCTACAATTTCAAGTATTTTATCTACATTGTTTTAAATTAATTATGTATTTTAACTATATTTAATATTTTTTTTTTTTATAGATAAACATTCTCATTTTAAAAAGCGTATGATTCCAACTTCAAATTTGAATTCCAAACTTACAGCACCCTTTAAAGTTCCACAAATTCACCATCAGAATCAACAAAAATTACTAGTAAAAAGCAAAGAATTGGTGATACAAACAAAAGAAAATAAAACAACTACTTCTTCTATTAATAACGATTATGAACAGATATCAATTACAAATAAATAAAGAGCAAGAAGTGTTGCAACAAATTACAAATAATATCATTATTCAAATTCCAGATACTAGCAAGCCAATCGATATCAATTTGAAGATTTCTTTCAACAATTAATTAAAATATTTCATAGTTTAATTATACAATAAATAGCATTTTATATGTAATTGACAATTTTAAACTGTATATGTTTCACTGGCAGTTTCAAATTTAATTAATATTTTCACAACTGCATAATTCCAATTTTAAAAATATTACTTTTTGCTTATATGAAAATCACATGATTTTCATATAGATCTGTGCGAATAAGCTTTCAAAAAAAGCACGGGTTGTTACATAAGACCCATACGATAAAATTGTATTATTTTCACAGGAGTTTCTATATTTTGTTTACCAAAAAAAAAGTAGGTTATGATGTATGATTGGCTGTTTAAATCAATTTAATTTTACATTATTTATACAGTTTAAAGTACTTTAAAAAAAAAGAAAACTACTACGAATAAACAAAAAAGAAGGATATAGAAAGGTTTATTAGAGTTGTAGGACTCCACTATTAAAAATAATCAAAATTCTTTTTTGTTTTAGAGAAGTTAACATGGTGATAATCTAATTTTAAGAAGTCGTTATTATACTAACAAAAAAGAATTTTGATTATAGAGTTCTACAATCCTAATAAACCTTTCCATATACTTCTTTTTTGTTTATTCGTAGTAGTTTTCTTTTTTTTAAAATATACTTTAAACTGTATAAATAATCTAAAATTAAAATTGATTTAAACTGCCAATCATACGAATGTCTGCCTATAATCTCAGTAGCGAGTCTTTGTAGTTTTTTAACAGACCAAGTATGAAAGTAAAAGCTTTTTAACCAAGTTAATATTAAAAGATATCACTTCTATTTTAACTAATATTTTTTTTGAACCCGCAAACTTAGAGAACCATTAAAAAATGATATATAATTGTTCATACAAATTTGTCATGTATAAATTGACTTAATTGACTTATTAATACACGTAAAAATTCATTATTGTTATCGGTAGTTATAGTTATTAGTTAGAGACTATAACACACATTTTTTGATTCGTGTATTTGATCGCGTATAGATATATAAAAACAGATTAAAATCGGGTTTAACATATAAAAATAAACCCGGTTCAAACCTCTAAATCACATATTGATATCAACATTTGACGGATTACGCGATGATTTTTAAAATTTTAAATGGACAAATTGCTTAGTGAATACAAATGTAGAATTTCGTATGTAATGATGCATTCAAATGAATAATATGTAATTTATTTATAATCTAACCGAAAAAAAATAGAATATCATTAAAAATTTACTAACGTAATCTATATTCAAAAAATAATACAATAACGATTTAATCATGTAATTACGTTATATTCAATAACACTTAAGAACAAGATTATTGATACTTAACAATGTATATTTCAATGCCGTAATTAGAAGCAATTATATTTATCTAAGAACTATTTTCTATTTTTAACTCAAATAAAGTAATGTTTATTAGTCATTATCTTTTTCATTATGTTGTATTTATTATAAAAAAAAAAATAGAAATAAAAAAATAATGGTATATATAATATATTTTTATTTTCTTCAAAAGAAACAATTCTGTCTTTTAATAATCTTCGTCTCGTCCCTTTTCGAAATGATTTAAATTTTTTCTAAATACTAACCCTTATAGATGAAGCACTATGTGTATTTATTTAAAGTAGTACAATACAAATTCTCATAGCTACTATCTAGGCCTACAAAAAAATATTTTTCAGATCCGCCAGAGTGTCTACCTACAAACACATTTTTTACATATTTTTCGGTTTCTTCTTACTAGATACGCGTTAACGTATTTTTCAGCGTCCTGGCACCTGCCCCCAATCCGCCTAAGAAACATAAAACATTTTCTTTGTTTCTTACGGCTTCTCAACACCTAATTAACACTAAAAGTGTTTTTCGGTTTTACCTATCTACCGAAATACAAGTGTGAAATATGAAGTGCGTTTCTTTGACTGTGCAGAAGGAAACTTGACAAAGTACTATGTACGTAAAAAAAAAACGATTTTTACTAATAAACATGCTTCTGTTACACTAAAAAATTGATTTTCGTGACTTTTTTTATGCAAAGTAATCACTTTTGAGCATGGTGAACAAACTATGTTATACAAGCTTTTCGGATCTGAAAATCGTGACTCGGAGATGATTCAGAGCCAATCCGACCAATGAAATTGCTTGATTTTATAATATTAACGTAGTTATCTTTAGCTCTTTTCACTTCGCTTCATTTACACAGTTTCAAATTACTTACTAATTACCGATCCACTAATGCTTTTTACTTTTACTACAGACAATTACACTAGTTACTTTTTTTATTTTTTGTAATAATATATAGTCAGACCCTAAATTACAACTCCCCTAAGTGCACATCCTATGAAAAGTCTCTAAACACACGTCTTTTCTTGGGCCCAACTAATATTACACCTATAGATTTTTACCTTCCTAAGCAATATCTCTTTAAGTGCACATTTGGCTAAGTTTTTACATATAGTCTGTCGCATTGTATTTAGAGGTCTGGCTGTATATTAAAAGAAGTAGATTAAAGTTAAATTATTACACAGTATGTCGCTTTATTTTATTTTATTTTATACTTACATATTTAATAAGTTTACAGATTATATAGTATAGCAATCTCAAAATATATGAATAACTTCAGTGCTACAACGAATGTGTAAGTATTTGATGAGTTGAATCTAAAAGAATTATGGAAAATATTCAAATTATAACTGATATAACACTTCCAAAGCTTGATGTCAAATGTGTAACTCAAAAAAAATAATACAAGGATGAACAAGCGGAAACAAGAATATTGATACTATATATATATATATATATATTTTTTTTTTTTATATTGCCAAACGTAGAAACTTTATTAGTCATGATTCATACTTTTTTTTACAGAGCAATTGATATATAGTTTCTAATTATATTTGTACTACTATTACTAGTCACCCAATGTGGCATTATACTCCTTATTTTCCTATATTACTTTTCCATTAACTATT
>CAJVPY010006815.1:0-10207 GCA_910591965.1 Dentiscutata erythropus | reverse complement strand
GGGTTACCAACCAATCATCATCGTCCATAAAATACAGCAGTTATTGCATACTTCGTATGCAATAACTATATATTATTTGTTTCGTTAATAGCCATTCCAAGTAATGAAATAAATAGATTTAATAAATAAATTGTTGTAAAAAATGAAAATATAATTAACAATATTGCTAAAGTCCAATTATTTTTTAAAACCCATGAGGAAACTGAACTTGTATCTCCTAAAATAAAAACAAATTAATTCTTTTTGTCAAAAATTTGTTTAATTTATTCTATATATTACGTACCCGTTAACATAAAATATACAGCTAAAATAGAAGTACTAAATAACGAAAATAAATTTGTATTATCATCTGGAGTTTCAATAAGTGAAGATTCTCCAATAGTACCATTAGATGAAATAAATTTATATGTTGAAACAAGATTCCAAGGATTATTAACATCATCAGTATAACTTGGTTGATCATAAGAATATTCACTAGTTGGCCTTAATAAAAGATGCAAAGAATGGGCAAAAGCCAAAACAATAATGCCTAAAACAACAAGAAAAGTAAAGACTTTTTGTGCTACTCCAATCATAATTGCAAAATATTTTCCAAAGTATTCTAAAACACGGAAATATAATAAAAACTTAATTTCAAGTAAAAAAGCAGAAATAGTTATAATCCAAGTTGGCGGGGTCATATCATGTAACCATATCAACGAAGTTATTGTTGGAACTAATATAGCGGCAAGATCTATAATTATAAAATAAAAATATTAGTGATTGTGTATTTTACTTAATTATAATAAAATTATCAACTTTTGATATATTCTATTGGTTTATGAATAAGTTGACGAAATTCAAAAATAAAATGAATTAATCCCAAAAAAATAACTGCAATCAAAAGAATTAATTCGCCAATCCAAGAAATTTCATGCTTTGGAATTGTTGAAACGATTAAAAAACAACACATAAAAATAGAATATATTGCCCATATTATAAAATAATAAAGTTTTCCATAGGCATTCCACTTGAAGTTAATAAGTGCTTTAATACTCCACCATTTATAATAATCAGGAGTATCTAGTAGTAAGATAAAGGGATTATCTTGTATAGAAAATAGCTCTCTGTAAGAATAGTTTTCGGAATATGTGGCAAAATTTAATAATGGAAACATTAAAGTTACGGTATCTTGGGGAGAAAAAGTAAAATAAGAAGAATAAAGCAAATAAGGGAATGCTAAAATATCATAAATTCGAGGATAAGATTTTTTTAACAAATTCAAATTATCAGAAATCCAATAAAATAAGTAATTAATAAATGAAGTCTTGAATAAATTAACATAGGTTCCATCATGTTGAAAATTGAAAAAAAGGAGTTATCATTGTTAATATGATAACGATATTTCTTATTATGACCAACCAACAAATTAGTTTTAGATAAAAATTTTTCTGTATATCTTTGGTTTCTATTAAATTTTTCTAACTTTACTAACATAAAAGCAATTTGGCTCGTTACTAATAGAAAGCTATAAATGTCACCACTTTTATGCATTGTCAAGCTATAATCGTAACAATGAATAAGCAAATTATCAATTTTATCTACATTCCGTGCAAACAATAATTCATGAAATATATTATTTATATATAATTTTAATAATTTTGAATCCTCAAAATAGCGAAACTCAAAATAATCCCAACTACCTTTATCTGTTTGATTCATAATTTGAGTAGTTGGTAGTGGCAGAATTTCAATTCCAAAATTGTAAATATTCAAATTCAAAAACGAAGTAAGAAAATTAATTATGGAATGCCTTGCTGTTTCTGCACTTTCTATTTCACTCCAACCATAAATTAGTTTTTTTTATTGTATAAATTTGTATGCAAGAAGTAAAAACCAACAAAATGTCACCATTTTCAAGCACTTTATTTTCAAAAATGCCGTCATATAAAGTATTAGAAAATACGTCAATTTCTTCACCAGACTCAATTTGGGCTTTCACATACACTATCCATTGTTCATAATTAACTTTTTTATATTCAATAATCCAGGTGCATAGCTCACTTTTATATACTTCTTTTGGATAATCCTGAATTAAATTTTGATCTGACTCGTACTTTTTATACTTTTCCAAAATAGCCTGTAAAAATTGCTTAATTTCTTTTGTATTGAAATATGTATAATAATCGTCACCATAATAACGCTTTTCATGTTCCAAATAATTTTTCCAATTTTTATTTTGAGATAATCTTTGAATCAATAAATTATTTATATCAATTTTTATAATATAATCAGAAATAATCTTAATAGAGTCCATTGAATTATAATTTTGATATGTAACTGGATAAATATCACTTAAGACATCATTGTCAGGAGGTTTATCAAGTGTATTGGTGTGTGGATTCAATATATAAGAGTTATAACTCTTTGTTTGATAATTCGAGCCAGAAAAAAAAACCGTTCTTCATTTCCTGATCCGATAAAACGGAAATTATGCAATCTCTCGTCGAACTGTTCTAAATTATTAAATAAATTAATAATAATGGATTTAATATTTATAGATAATTTTTACATAAAAATACCTACTATGTGCCACTACTATACCGGATTTTGTCGAATAAACATAGACCATTCTACTGTTACGCTCATTTACTGCTAACAATGTATTATCACTATTCAGTTTCACTGTTAACGATGATTTGTATAAATTCCAATTCAATATATATTGTATATCAAACCTCTGATTTATCAAGTCCCATTGCATAATTACATTTGGTCTATTACAACCTATAAACAACTTTCCGCTTTGAAAAACAAAGCAATTATCAAATCCTCCGAGTTCAATGCTATTTTTGCATGTCCACTGATGTTTGTCATCAGACTTTGATTTTGAAAAGATATAGGCCCGATAAACAGGATTCCCTTGAACAATTGCTAGATCCCCATTTTCTAGAAAGATAATAGGATTAACCGATCCTTTTAGACCTTGCGCACTCAATATTTGTCCAGATTTAGTTACAGCGTCAATAATTGCTGTTAAAATAAACTTTATTAATGTAAAATATAATTAAACTTTGCAATTAATTAATTTTAACTAACCAAAACCATTTTTTAATTTTATTATCACTTGTTTGCAATCTGAAATTCCTCTTAACGCGTATATATCAAACTCGTAAGTGTCGAACGCACGTTTAAGGTCACTATTGTTTAATGAATTGTCATATTTGACAGCAAGTTCTTCTGTAATGGTCCATACAACAATTGATTCACCTTCTACACTTAAAGTCGCAATACAATGCATATTTGGTGATAAATAATAATAATCAATTTTTTTTCCTCCGTGCGGAACATCGATCAAAATGTTAGTTTGATCGCTATTTAGCGGTTCTTCTGATTTTGATGAACTCATTTTAGATAGAAATGAATGATAATTCTTTCTGAAGGAAGTGAAAATGCAAAATGTGATGATTATGATTCTGAACAAATTAATAAACGTTAATATTTGGAAAACTTTTGTCAGTTTCTAACCAATTATACTAGTTTATTCAATAACAGTAAATATATTGATATTGTATGACATTTATATGGCACTTTGCTCTGATAGATTGAGTACAGCCTCAAGGCTTAAAATATACTATTATTATTTTGTATGAATTGATTTTGTAGCATATAATTATATCATGTGATTGATTAACTCAGTTTGTATTTTTTTTTTTGAAATAAATAAGCCGATCATGAGCCAAGCTTCAACGATTTCAACTATATTTAAACATCTGTACAAATCTTAAGTCTTAAATATTCGCAAATAAGTATAACAGAATATATAGTCTTTTTAAAATTTAAAATTTTATTTTAACGCAACTACATGCATAGTTAAAATTACGAGAAATAATATTATCATCTATGAGCTGTAGTTTTTGGATGAAACATTGTATAAATGGTGAAATACGAAACCTAAACTCAGAAAAATGCAAAAATGTAATTCTTTTACAAACTGTAGAATTACTATGAGGCGACAAAATTTCGACGGAATCCTGGCAAAAACCTTAATGAAAATGCAACAATGACAGAATATGAAGCCTCTAGTAATGCGCAAAGCTCCCAAAGATGATGAGCCTTTGAATTACTAATAAATGAAACAATGAAAAATGCTTAAGTTATAAGACATAACTAGTAATACATGAATTAATAAAATAATTGATTTATAAAACCATAGCATAGTATACATAATGACGATGAATTTACTTAACGTTAAATATATTAACGTTAAAGATATTTTAAATAATGATTACATACATGCAATTCGTATCTGATTTTAGTGGCGATATTGGGTAGTAGCACCACATCACTGATAGTACTAAGCCTAAGTTCAGTAGACTAAGCTATAAATTTAAAATCCCTAAAGATTGTTTGTTGTAAGAAAATGGTTTATTTGCAATATAAGCCACAGTTAAATGTCATTATGTTTAACAATAACGTTTGCGTATGTCGAGACTAGAGATGCGCTATTTATATGGTAACCCAATTTTTTTTGCGTATAGTATGTATAGTATTTTATATCGTGTAATTGGAAAATAAGATCCGCATGACAAAAAGAAAACACCAGATCCAATGATCAACATGTGAAGATAGCATTCAGTAAATGCTATTTGGGTTTAGCTCGAAGCGAAGTTCTCATTTAGAACAATAATATGACGTCTTTAGTTGTTAAATGATATAAGCGAAGGTTATAATCATGTAAATGAGTATTGTTTCTCCTCAAATAACCATATTGGTTGATCTCCTGATATATCTATCATGTATAAAAACCTTCGCTTTCATGTAATTAAAGAAGGGGAGTAAACCATATTGTTTGTTAATAAAGATCAACCCAACTACCTCGGGAATAAATCTTCCACATTTTCGAGTAGCCTTTACTTAAAAATAAAAGGATTTATATCAAAAATTTTGCGATAAATATTTTTTTGTTAGAGTGTAAAAGGTAATTTTTTAGACGAAATACTAGTTACAAAAAATAAAAAAATTTTCTTACAACATCTTCACAATAAGCACGCAGTCGTGCTATTCGATTGAACATCACCAAAAACCGCCATGCGCTAATAACAAATTCCTCTATCCTATATTTTATTATAGTTTTTTTCCTTCATCACTCTAAATTTTAAACTTAGTATCTACATTTTCATTTTCATAATATTTTTATTTTGGTTTTCTTTTTAAATTAATTTTAAAAAAAGTGTCTCATATAGTTGTTAGACGAAACCTCGAGGTTTCGCGACGAAAGTCGAAACCTAGTTTCGATTTTTGTCAATTAAAATCTCAAATGACGAAATGTCGAAACTGGCGAAAGGTGTCGAAACTGGCGAAAGGTGACAAAAGGTAAAGAAATTGACGAAACTACAAAGGTGACAAAACTAATAGATGATGATGAATCAGATAAATGTTATTGAAGGTAATGTGAATAAAAATAAATTACGAAAACATAAAGTTATAATAATTACTAAAATTTTATATATAATAAACAAGTGTAAGTAAGGGCGCCTTGGCTTTCTACATTTTATGTTCATAAAGGACTATAGTTGTTAGACAAAACCTTTTTCGCATGATGATGAAAGACGAATGTTGAAACCCCAAATTCTTCTGATGAAAGACGAAGCCTTAAACTTAAAATGATGAAATCTTACACTCAAAAAGACGAGACCCCAGTGCTCCCTTTATAAAAAAAAAATTGTTATTTTCATTGAATTAACTTTCATAATTTATTCAGAAATCAGTATCTGAATTTACATATATGCCAGCAAAAATAAACCAGTTCATTTTTTCTGGGCAACGCCAGGGTTGTTATAGACCGGTTGAAATAACCTTATTCATGGAACAACACAAATAACGAATTAAAAACATTCTGGCACAAAATAAATTTGTAAAATCACAAGGTAAGCACCAAGTAATTTCTCACTAGAACTGATATGTAGTTTACTAGTATAATACATTATAGAATACTCATTTCTAACTTCCTTTAAACAATTCAAATTGCCTATTATACAATAAAATTTTTTGTAATTTTTTATTAGTTTATTTTTTACACACATAATCAATAATTTTCAGCAACATTTATTTGTATATTCGTCTTTGTCACCTTTCGTCAGTTTCATCATTTTGTCATTTAAAATTTTAATTGACGAAGATGAAACTAGGTTTCATGTTTCGTACTTCGAAGTTTCATTTAACAACTATATAAAGGGCTATATAATTTATATAGATAATAAATTAATAAGAGGTGTATACATTGTTTATTATAACTATTGTTATACTTGCCAGTTAAATTAATCTAAATAAAAAGAGATCTGTATTATTTCACAGACAATCACTTCATAGTTACCACATTTCATGACAGTTATTCATCAACAAGTTCATTTTACCGACAGTCTATTTTACTGAAGCTCTTTCACTAACAGGATGAACTTTTTGAAATAAGCTTCAGTGAAATAGGCTGTCAGTAAAATGAGCTTGTTAGTGGTGAAATGTAGTGTCTATGAGGTGATTGTCAGTGAATTGATCAGATCTCAATAAAAAGTGACCTATCGGGAAGTTAACAAAAAACATGAATAATAATATATTATTGTCTATCAAATTTCTAAAAATTACAAAGCAGCAAAAACATTCTTACTGCTTTATATTTTAGATTATATATAAATTAAATTTTAAAATATTTTAAGGCCATACAAATAAAATTATCCATTTCTCATTCCCAGCCGGGTCACATAAATATTATGAAAGAGAAAAAAAATTTATTTTTTTTCAGCTATTATCATAATTCCTGGAACACCTGTGAAAATTTGCCCGAATGATTTTTCTGGCGATCTGGTTAAGTTATTGATTCGGCATGATCTATATAATAAAATAATTACTGATCATTTTATGATTGTCATAACAATATGTTAACGATTTTAAATTTTCATCCAAATGCTTGTCCAAAAATGCTTGGTGTGCTTTAGTTTGTACGAAAATTATGAAAAAAATTGTTTATATCAACCAATAAACCTTAACAAGAAGGAATTAAATATAAATTAGACTTATATTGCTCGAATAGTGCCATTATTAAAAAGTTAATTAAATATAGGGCAGCATTAATCAAAATATAGCATAGTGAGATTGATTACTTTCCAAAAATTGTTACACAAAATAATAAAAATTAGGGCATGTCTAATTAGGGTAGTCAATATACTATGTAAATCAAAACTATATGTAATTATATAATAAAATTTATTAATGAAAATTTTTTAGCTAAGTAATAATTTTATAATAATTCAAATAGATATACAGCCCTAACGGCTGATAGTTTTAGATAAAATTTTGCAAAGACCAGCACTACATCTCTACAAACAAAGCTATAGAGCTATTTATTTTTTAAAAAAAACATAGTGTATTAAGCTTTTCATATTTAAATAGATAAAATATCTCTATAACTTTGTTTGTAGAGTTGTAATGATGGTTTTTGTAAATTTTATTCGAAACTATTGAGCCATTAGGGCTATGCATCTATTTAAATTTGCAAGAATTATTATAAAATTATTACTTGGCTAAAAATCTTCATTAATAAATTTTATTTATTATATAACTACATATAGTTTTGATTTATATAGTATATCGACCACCCCAATATCTAATCATAACATGCTGCTTATAATAAAAATATTAATAATGATTAAAAATATTTGTATTTTGATGATATCACACTATGTTACAATTAGATATACCCTAATTTTTTATCATTTTGTGTAACTATTTTTGGAAAATAATCAATCTAACTATGCTACGTTTTGATTGACACTGCCCTAAAAATGAATCTTGAGTTAGCATTCCAAGTGACCAAGCTATTATTAATATTTGTCGAGAATGCACAAAGAATTATAATAAATGAAATCAAAGTAAATAATTTTATATATTTATATTTGTTTATAAGAAACAAAAAATAATTAAAAATAGATAAATACTTTTATTTGAACAAAAATATATCTTGCCAAAGAATAGGAACCAAAATTTAGTTTAATTTTTTAAAACTGGATTTTTTGTCTTCAACAAGAAATGAAGAATAACTAGTTCTTAATACCCGGTCCTTGACCAGGTTCAAGTTTCTAATTTTTTGCTAATTCTTAGGCTTTAACATTATTAATTTTTAGGCCTTAATGGATCTTAGGACCTGGTCATTGTCTGAGTTTGTGTTTCTAATATTTTGCTAACTCTTAGACCTTAATGTTATTAACTCTTAGGTCTCAATATTATTAGCTTATAAGGCCTGGTCATTGACTGGGTTTGAGTTCCTAATCTTTTGTTAATTCTTAGGCCTCAACGTTATTAACTCTTATATTAACTCTTAGGCCTCAATATTATTAGCATATAAAACCTGGTTGTTGACCGAGTTTGAGTTTCTAATTTTTTGCTAATTCTTAGATTTCAATTATCTTAGCTTTTAAGACTCAGGTATGTCTCAAGTTTATTTCTAATTTTTAGATTTGAATATAAATATTAGCTTTTAGGACTTGGCATTGCCCAAGTTTAGGTTTTTAATTTTTTTTTCTTCTAATTTTTAATTTTGAATACACATATTAGCTCTTAAGACCCAAGTATTATTCTGGATTTGAGTTTTTGATTTTTTTAATTTTTAGGTTTTAATATATGAGAATTTCTAATTTTTACCAGGGGAATTATTCAGAGGTGCTGTATTTCAAAAACATACTAAGAAACCAGATCAGGTACTCTAATTAAAAATGTTAGAACCCCAAAAAACCTTATAAGAACTAAAATTGGGCCCTATAGGGCTCTTATAGTAGCTCTATTATATTATATAAAAAAAAATAATTCTCTAATTTCTTTCCTAACTCTAAATAATTAGAAGAGGTGATTTCCCCTGGTTAAATGTAGTTATTTGGTAATTATAATTATTTATATCTGGCTTGTATTTATTGGGTATTTTTTAATTTTTTTAAGTAATATTCTTTTATATATTTTTGTTTTTTTAAAAATTAAATTACTTTTTTATTATTTTTTAATTTATTTTAATTTTTTTATGTTTTTTTTTAAATTATATTATTTTTTGTATTTTTTTTAAAATTAATTTTTTTATTATATATTTATTTGAACTATTATAAAATGCATCTATAGTGTTTTTACACCTATGTATAATTTCTTTTAATAAAATTTAGAGTTAGGGTTAGAAAATTAAGAATTATTTTTTTTTATATAATATATTATCTCTTAAACTGTAAGCAATTCCAGGCAAATTCATTATTGTTTTTTCAACTCTTTCTAATGATTACTTGAACCAAAATTTCTCATAAAAGAAAAGTCAAGTTTGGATACTGGAGAAGTAGAAAAGACCTGTAGTAGGTGAACAACAGTATGGTTTTTATAAAGGTCAACCTTTCATTTACTTGTAGGACTTCTTTATATATTCGACATGCAAGCCGAAAGCATCTTTATACAAAATAACTGGCTGGGGAGGTGTGCCCTTGTATATGAAATTTTGGTGAGGATTATGGTTTTTCTCTGTCGACGAAGTAACCTGTTGCAAAATAACTGGGGAATAGTAAAAAACTTGTTTTTCTCAAGCCATACTCTTTTTTTTTGGCCAAGTGACTCCTTACTTACTTACTTCTGCTTTCCTGCTGGCCTTCCAAAATTTTTTCATAAAGTGAGGATTTGGCTTACCCTCTCCAAAAGATTGGCATTGTTTACTTTTCATTTTCGGATGAACTCAGTAGATTGCAACCACGTGTTTGTTTATTTGAAAATACGGAGCTACTCCACGTGATAAGATTGGGTCCCAAGTTAAAGAGATATCTGATAAGAAATATTAAGTTGGAAAGAAAAGATTATATTAGAAATATACAATAATTGCAGTTGTTATACAATTTTTATCAGCCTTGTATGGGTTATAATAGTGCACTTGTATTTCTTTTATGTATGTCATAATACCTTGTCCCTTTTTGTGCTTCTTCCATCCTTTTCCCTTTATGATGGAATCTTATTTAGAACATATTTTTTCATATATATATATATATATATATTTTGTTTTTGTCTCTTTCTTTTCTAAATTTTGTTTTTCTTTAATAAATTCGGCATATATTTTTCCCTTATAGAAAAGTAAGAGATAAACTATATAAATCAAAACTATATGTAGTTATATAATAAATAAAATTTATTAATGAAGATTTTTAGCCAAGTAATAATT
>CAJVPY010006814.1:0-10207 GCA_910591965.1 Dentiscutata erythropus | reverse complement strand
CAGGTTTTATTATTTAAATTTGACATAGTAAATAATCGCAAGTCAAAGAAAAAATCTAATAATTACATTATTGTTATCGTTATTGTTTACTAATACAATACAATAAAACTACGTCAGTGATAATCATCATCATTGTATGATACATAATTTTACCGACAATCAGTATCCGAAGTTATATGCAAGCCAGTAAAAAATCCGGCTACCATTTTTTTTTGGCGACGCTATGTAAGTCGCAAGAGGCCTTATTGGTCAGATGATCTACAGCACGTGATTCAGTAAATTTTTTTCAATAACATACTGGTGGATCTACATTGTTTATATCACAAAATATAGTAATACTATCATTATGTACAAACAGGATTTTGCTAAAGTTTTCAAAGGAGTTTTCAAAAAAACATAAAACGCCTGACAAAATTGAAGAAATAAGCTTATATAATTTCTTACTATTTTGTCAAAAGACCCTCGCAGAAAGATCAAAAACACTTAATTGGGAGGATAAGTCATCTGTGCACCAAGAATACTATAACGGAATTAAAAAGAAAATAGGTAATAATTTTTAGAAGAAATTTTATCAAAATCATTATAATTAAAAATTTTTTTTTTGCATATAGACAATCATAGAATTCAAACATGGGGAAAACTTGGCAAAAAAGACCTGGAAAATGTGCTTGATATGTATAAGGTGAATGAAATTATATTTAATATGCAATTTTTTTAAGCGCAATGATTGAAAACATATGCATCATATTTAAATCTTCCAAGTAATCTACTACTTAAAGATATATTTATGATAAATATATTATAAGTTCAGATTACTCGATTATAAATTTTCCAAGTAATATTTTCAATATTATAGTACGTCGTATGTGAGTTACTACTTCGTGCTCTTGGATTACATTTATAGCATTAAGGAAGATTCCAAGTGATCTCTTTTTCTAGATCATGCATGCCGTATGTGAAATATTACGTTATGCAGCTTGGGTTGAATTTATATAATATACTGAAACCTTTCAAATAATCTATTTATTAGACTATTGCATGTTTGTATATAAATAATTGTATCGTGCATTTGAATAGTTTCAGTAATTATATTATTCAGAGTGTATTAGAGTAATTGTTATCTACAGACATTCCATAATATATTTATTAATTCTAATGTAATTTATTTAAATAGAAAGTATATACCAAAGGATATTATCTGATCCTTCAATTTTGGGCTGATGTTGCAGCAATCTATTATATCGGTAATATTATTTCATACTGTTAATTTATTTTTTGGCATTCAGTAATATATGTATTGTTTAATTTAGGACCTAAAAACTATGAATCTCTTATTAATAAAGTTCAAATTTTGATTAGTTTATATGAGGACGTAAATGTTTTAAAGTGCACTGTGAAGTACGTTGCAAACCTTTCAGAACAACAAATTAGGACAATCATCCTAAAGGCTGAAAAAGGTATAAAGTGTAATATTATAAATAATTATGCGGAGATGATGGTAAATTATTTTTGACAATAAAATTCTGTGTGTTAAATTGTACCGTAATAATTAATAATTATTAATAATTATTAATTAGTTACAAAGCGGTCTTCCTTCTTGGTTTTCAGAGTGTTTAAAGAAACTAAAAGATTACAAAATGAATTGTTTGATGTTCCCATCATGAACCCCATTTTTTGCAACATTATAGACATAAGTAAATTTGGTGCAAAAATTTTGCATCAAATTTTCGATAAAAATCAAATTAAGCTGCTTTTTCCAGATAAAATTTTTGAATCTTCTCCTTCAGAATATGAAAATATTTATTTCGGAATAACAAATGCCCTACATAAATATGAAATGAATTCAGAATGTGCTCCAATAATTGAAATAAATGGATTTGAAACGAAGGATAAAGCAACATATCTTAACATCTTAGAAAATTGGTAAGAAAATAAGTGTTTATGTTCATAGATTTAGTGAATATAGTATTAATAATCTTTTCAGGTTTAGAGAGTGGGTTAATCCGTCACCTGTAATGTCTGAATCGTATTATGTGGAGATTTACATTTATCGACCACTTCAAATAATTTTGCATAATTTACTATACTTACGAATTCATCTCTATGGGTAGCTAGCTATATTTCTTTTAAATTATGAGTTGAGTTAGAAGAATATTCAAATATTTATTTATATTTATTAACAGTCCTGAACATGAAACTAAATGTTCTTTTGAAAGAAGAAGTTGGCATCATTATCCGCCATATGGCGAGTGGCCATCAGACTTAGAGGAATCTCGAAGTATATTTGATGTATCGGACGAGCTCAATGATCAAAACATTATTGTTGAAGAAAAAGTTATAATTAAAAATCAAATCGATGATGAACCTATTATTTTTCCATCAAATGCTACTATTCTATTAAATGAAGATGCGAAACTAGAGATTACCTATGTTCGAGTTTATTCTAAGAAGGTTGATACAGCCCTTACATATATATATAGAAATAACTTAGCATACCTTCTAATTGTAGAAGCAAAACTTCCTAATGCACCCTTTCACGGAGTTTATGATAAACTCTTACGATCAATAAATGATGCAATAAATAGTTTTCTAATTTATATAGCAAAGGATGCTAAGAATATTACAAGTATATTAGAAAATCTTTTAAAGAAATTGAGATGGATAGCAATTTTTGTTGCTGGTAAGTAGTTATTGCTTTCTTTGTACAGATATAAAGCGTATGCAAATTTATTTAATCAATTTTTTAGAGGGAAGATTTTCTTTGATGGCTATTAAGCTTATGGATAATTATCAACTTCGGTTATGTTTTCCTATAGGTGAAGCTAGAGTTCCCGTAAAATCTGACAATATTTCAGATTCAATCTTTTTGCTGAGTTTATTAATCTATATTAGGGTTCGTCTATTACTGTGGTTATTATATCTACTTCAATATTTACAATTTTGTTTTTTTTTCTTTGTAGAAAACTGTTAACGAAAACTTAATAATATTAAAAGAAATCGAAAAAGAAATTGAAAGAATTAAATCAGAATCCTCTTCTCTTGAAGAAATTAATTTGGCAAGAGATTTCCTTGAGAAGACTGTCCATGCAACGCCATCAACACCTCTAAAATATAAAAAATTTAAAATAGACTTAAGTTTTCGCATTAATTGAGTTTCATTATCAATTTTATTATTGTGAGTGGTGGGCAGTTTTGTTATTGACCTGGTCTGAGGGACCATTGATGTAAATAGAGATCAAATTATACGTGTTTTCGAACATTTTGGTAAAGGGAGATTATTAAAATTATGTTTTTTTTTTGATCCATTACAAGTAGTCTCGAATGTTAAGTCTAATTTAATTTATCACTCATTATTTGTTCAAATCACTATAATTTATCCTAGAAAAAAATGTTCAATCATAATTAAGAATAAAATGTTTTTTGACCAATGTGCTTAATTATATAAAATCATTGAACTAAATGTGCAACGTTCAAATCTTTTCGCATCCAATATTTTATTATTATTATTCATAATAATATGGGGTCACACCACATCATTTATTAGAAGTTATAGAGTTGGGCTTGGGTGAAATTATTTTTCTTTACTTTCTCGCAACATTTAACTTTCTTGTTTTCAGTCTTTATAAATATTCAATTTACTTATAAAATTTCTATGAAAAGAGCTTTATGTTGAACAGGATTTGCACCCGATTATCTTGAGGGCATAAAAAGGAGAAATACCACGCAAAATATAGAATTATTTTTTAATTTCTATCATAATTCCTTTATACTTACTGTACTCTTAAAGGCAGAGTACACGTAGATCACTTGTCATATGACTTTAATCGTATTTTTTTTTATTTTGGTATTTGAAATATTTTTACTAGCGCTAGCTTAACTGCTTTTAGACTTTTAAGCAAAGTTGTAAAGCAGATTTTTATGATTTTAATGATAGTAGAATTATTAAATTCGGATTAAAATTCGTTGAGATAGGTTTATTTAAAGATTAGATATTTATAACTATTAGTTACATAATTAAATAGTAGGAAATTTTTGTTTTAAGAAAATGTACATGTGTAATATTTACTTAAATGAAAGTTTTTGTTATACAAAATATGCTGCACAAAATATTAAACCCAAAAAAATTTTTTATATAAATGTGTGTTCCCAAAATAAAAAATATCTCGGAACTGGATTTAGTACTAAGTAACCCTCCCTTTGAGCTTAACAAAAGTTGTTCTAAAGAACAACTTTTGTTAAGCTCAAAGGGAGGGTTACTTAGTACTAAATCCAGTTCCGAGATATTTTTTTGTCTTATACTTGAAATTTTTTATTTGTCTCAAAATAACACGCGTTATTACTGTAAAGTTCAATTAAAGTTCTTTTATCGTTATATAATTGAATATAAAATTCAATTTACATTATTCAATATAATTTCCATTTTTTTTTATTTAAAAAAAATTTAAACCAATTAAATAAATTCATTACCATAAATATCTGCGTTTAAATTAGTATCATGAGATGGCCCTTTGGGGCATCCATAATCAACATCTCAGAGAAATTCGCTTAGAAGCAAATATTCCGCTATTCAACTAAAGAAGCTGATTAAAACGTTTCATGTAATTTCTAATCCTGAAAAACATAACATAGAAATATTGCCTGCATGTTACTTTAATAATAATTAACTTAATACTTGTATTTCACCAACCTAGTAGCACCACATAAAAAAAAAATGAGAAATTCTGATAAAGAGGATGAAGAATAAAAACCTCCAAAATAATATATATATATATTTACAAAAAAAAGTGAATATAAAGCCGTCAATTGTAAAAAAAAAATAGTATAGGAATGAACAAAATACACAATTATGAACGAGAACAAAGGATGGTCAATTCTGAAAGTACCGGTGAATTGCTCATATCCCAGCCACATATATTTTATCAAGAGTTCGCTTTTGCCTTTCTAAAGTATTCATCCTATTAGGTAATAAAAATTCTAGTCTATGCTTCTATTTAGCTCTTAACAACGTTAAGAACTAAGAACTTGAACGATATCACGTTCCTCAATTCCTAAAAAAAAAAGTTAAAATAACCCACTTACACTTGATTAAGTTATGTTACAAAATTCATCCCTTCATGGAATAAAACTTACAACATTCTTTACCATCAGATTTACATATCAAAAGGTTATCATTATTGAGTATTTTAGTAATCTTGCCAGTTCCAGAACCTTTAAGTACACGTTTTATATTAACTTCTCCTAAATCATTCTTAGTTACAATATCATGTTCGATTTTAAATTCGATCATACTTAAAACATTCAGTCCTTAGATTATTGCAAGCACATACAGTCTTAAAAGCAAAAATCAAATAATAAATAGTTATTGGATGTTTCGCATCCAATAACAGATTTATTTTTCTTTTTCTGTTATAACGTGAGTTTGTGTGAGTATAACAACTGTTATACGACCCATGTTTACTATGAAAAAGAAAAATAATACCATTTATCTCATAATTGACTTTGGATGACATTATGAAATCTAAAAATTACGATAAAGTAGAAATAATGTATGTAGTAATTCACTTTTTCGATTAAGTGTAGTGTTTATAAATATTTAAAAAGATCATTATGACAAAATATAGTCCAAAGTGTTTATGTAGTTTCCAAGGTTGGCATTTTATTATATTTTTTCAATTTATTTGTAATTCTCTTTACAATTTTATTGTCAAAATTTTAATACTAAATTACTATACCTCTAATAATATTTAATTGGTATAATAGTTATAATCAATTTGTATGTTTTTTTTCAATTAAACAAATTATCCAATTATATATGTATTTCTTGATCATATTGCTTCTTATTGTAATTGTTATTCTTATTGCTCTTTTCAATCAACTCTGAATCCAGTGAATTCCATGATTTTATTAATAAACACACCTGGCTTTAGCCATTGAACGTAGTGATGTGATCGCAATTTAAATTTTTTGTTTTAAATAAAATCGATTTGTTTGAATCACAAATTATGAAAGTATAAATTTTATTTTCTATCAATTGAATTAATAAGTGCGAAAGTATAAATTGTTAGATGAATTAAAAATTTTAAATTTGGCATTATCTTCAATTTTATACAATACAGTGCTGGGTTAATATCACTGGATTTAATGAACACTAGTCCCTTTTTCTTGTTAATTTCCTCAATTATCAAGTATCTAATTATTGATTTAGATGGCCTTTTGGCCAATACTGAAGAAAAATATATTCCTTTTTTTCGCATCACTAAGATTTATTACTAATTTTATTTATTAAAAATTTTACATTTTGACTGACGAAGAAATTTTCACAAATACCATATTTTTAAGTGTGCACAAATAAGGATATTTTTAATGAATCAGTAATTTAAAATATTTAAATTTTTCATGTTAAAGATTGTGGGATGAGAATAACACGTATTAAAAATAAATATTCTCGTATTCCAGTGCTATAATGTTAATGTCGATATCGATATGTAATTCGGTAAGATTAAAACAGCTTCTAACTCGTTATTTTATTGTTAATTGAACATGAGACTTTACCAGGATAAAAACTAAATTGACTCCTACGGCCATGGGGGCCGTAGGAGTTTAAAAAGTTAAAGCTGATTCTCAATAGCCATGGTTCCCAATGATATTTACCTAGCAATTTTTGTAGCAAACTAAGATCTATTAATTCTTAAAATAGTTATTTAAACCAAATTCCAATTAGAATTTTAATTAGTCGTTTATCACTTTTCAAAAAAAAAGAAATTTGGTTTAATATAGTATATTATAGATTTCTTTTATTGTACTGTACGAAATGATTTTATCTTATAACATGAGTTTTTATTTAATATCTTGAAAGTGATGAACAATGTAATCTATAAAAACATTAGGTACTTATATAAGTGTTTTGTATAATTTGTTACCATATCTATATATACCATATATCATAAATTTTTTTTTACTATCGCTATTATCAAATTATGATAAATAAAATTTTAGAACTGCAAATTACAGATTTGCCGAATTAAATTTCTAAATTTATATCTACGAATTACAAATTTTTGCCGAATTAAAGTTTTAAATTTAAATCTACGAATTATAGATTTGGCCGAATTAAATTTTTAAATTTAAATCTACTAATTACAGATTTGCCGATTAATTTTTTTCGATTTGCTAACGTCATATCGATAGAATATTTATAAATTAGATATCGATGAATGTACTTGAATTTCGCAGTCCATTTAAGATTTTAATGATTAAAGACATTTCTGGGCGAATACTAGGATCTTTATCCCAACATCTCTTGTATAGTTCAACATATTGGAGAGGTGTGTTTTTTGCTGGAATTTCCCTTAATCCTTCTAGAATCTTCAAAACAATTACTAGCGGAGTCAGTTGTTTGAATGGTGGTTGGCAGCTTGTAATCTCCCAAAAAATAACTCCAAGACTGTAAATGTCGGATTTTTTATCATATTTTAAGTCTTCGAAGCATCGGGGATCTATATATGCTGGCATTCCTTTAATTTCTGAGTTGAAACATCAGTCTGCCTCGACATACCAAAATCTATGATCTTAATTTCCTCATTATAGACAAGAATGTTTTTTGAATTCTACCAAAAAAAAGATAAATTGTTAATTTAAATAATTAAATTTATACGTATGTAGACAAAATAGATATATGCTTACTAAGTCGCCATGGACTATATTTTTAGTATGTAGAAACCAAAGTCCTTGCGCTGTTTCCTCAGCCATACGAAATTTATCAATTAATTTTAGGCTTTTGAAATTTTCTCTTAAATAATCCCGTAAATTTTTGTCAGCGTATTGTAAAACCATAAAATGATGTTCTTTTGAAGGATCTATTTTTGTAATTTATTAAAAAATAGAATTAGTAATATAACCGGTATTACGTATTTTTGGGGACTCCCAAGTACCTCATTCAATGTGATTCGACATTGTACACAAGCACTATAATTAATTCTATACAGCATTGAAGTCATTATTATATAATGATTAGGGTTCTGTAAATGCCCATGTCCGGCACATTGGCACCAGGCTAGGCACTAGTACCATATGCCGTGTCTATACAAAAGGGCATAAAATCTCAGCACATTAAAGGTATGCACAAAGCGCCAGGCACTAGCAAAGGTATGACAAAGTGCTAGGCACAAGGTGCCAGAATGGTACCGGGACAGCACCGGGCACAATTAAATAATAAATATCGAATTTCTGTGCCTGTGCCCATGCCTATGCCAAAATTTTGATACCATGCCTATAGTTTTTCTAAGTATTTATGCCTATGCCTGAATTTTTTTGAACACAAGCACAGGCACGTGCCCGGGTTGCAGGACCTAATAATGATGATCAATTAATAGTAGATCAGTGGTGGCAGAAATAATGCGTCATCACGTGACCGAAGATCATTTCCGATATGGTTTCCGACCGGAAAATCTACAGGACTAAGAAGAGAAAATTGAAAATTTTCAAAATTTAAATCAAAATATCTTGGTAACCACCTGACCAGAATCGATGATTTTTTTTTTATTTGAATTCTATGAATCCATAGAATTTAAATATAAAAATTTTTCGAATTTGTCAAAGTCAGAGAAAAATCAAACCGCCTATCAAAATAGAAGCTGCGCCAAGTTATTTTAAATGTTTGAGCGAAGATATCTCCACAACCATCTGACCAAATTCTATGGAATTTTTTTTATTTGAATTCTATAATCCACAGAATTCAAATAAAAAAGATTTCATCGGACTTGGTCAGGTGGTTACGGAGTTATCTTCGCTCAAAGTTATAGAAAAATCAACCCGCCTATCAAAAATAGAAGCTGCGCCAATTTTTTTGAAAGTTTGAGCGAAGATAACTCCACAGCCACCTGATCAAACCCGATAAAATTTATTTATTTGAATTCTATGAATCTTAGAATTTCAAATAAAAAAAGTTTTATCGGGTTTGGCCAGGTGGTTGTGGAGATATCTTCGCTCAAACTTCTAAAAAAATTGGCGCAGCTTCTATTTTTGATAGGCAGGTTGATTTTTCTTTAACTTTGAGCGAAGATATCTCCACAACCACCTGGCAAAATTCTATGGAATTTTTTTTATTTGGATTCTATGAATCCACGGAATTTAAATAAAAAAGATTTCATCAAACTTGGTCAGGTGGTTATGGAGATATCTTCGCTCAAAGTTAGAGAAAAATCAATCCGCCTATCAAAAATAGAAGCTGCACGAATTTTTTTAAAAGTTTGAGCGAAGTTATCTCCACAACCACCTGACCAAACTCGATAAGACTTTTTTATTTGAAATTCTAAGATTCATAGAATTCAAATAAATAAATTTGGTAGTTATTATGACAAAGTAATATCAAAATTTAGAGATTTTTTTTGTTAGTGGAAATTTTGATATAATTTTGACAAACCTCTACTAACTCTAATGTACTATTAGAGGCAGTATTGCTAAATTAAAATATAATGGGAGATTTTGAGAAATTTTATTCCTAGACATGTTAATTAGTTTTATTCATGAGAAGGTGCCAAAATTTTTCAAAATTTTCAAATTTCTGTGTAATGGGCGAACATTTGATGAACACAGTAATTTGAAAAGTGCAGTAATTCTAATGCAAACTAACACTCAACCACATATTGAAATTACAGAATAGCGAATAAGTTCTGTGAATTTTTATAGTAACTACAACAACTTCAATATATAGAAACTAACTCAGTGTTAACTATATGGAAATCATGATAATTCCAATGCATACTAGCTTAATTTTAACTGTATATTGTGGTTATCAAAATAGCAGTTGAGTCCTATAACAGTCATAATTATAATTCAACTAACTCGAAGTTTAATCATAAAAATTTCTGATGCAAACTAAATTTTAATCACAATTATAGTTATCAGAATATCAAGCAAGTTCTTAAAAATCTTTCTAGTAGAAATTACGATAATTTTAAAACTTTAATTACTATATGTATGCATTAAAGAGTACGTTTTGTGACAGAATTTATTATAGTAACTATAATTCTATGCAAAAAACCTAATTATATACTGTAGTCACCGGAATAGTATATTTATTAATGGAATTTTTATAAAATTAATTCTTATGCAAGCTACGTATGATTTTTATTCTCCGTTACACAGATCACTCATTGTATTGACCAGTCAAAATATCACTACGGGATTAGTCAACCAATCAAATTGC
>CAJVPY010006813.1:0-10207 GCA_910591965.1 Dentiscutata erythropus | reverse complement strand
AGCATCAGCCGGTGGTTTCCCGCCTGCTCGAAGCAGGCCGGCTGTTAAATAGGAAAATGGCAGAATCAGGAGACTACAGTGTGCGGAGGGAGCGGTGGGTCGAGAAATTGTTTGCCGAAGACTATTGTGTCGAAGTGGGAAAGAGTGCTGAAATCGACTTTTCTTCGTCGGCTGTTTATATATCGATCGTGGTCGGTGGCTTATTTAATTACGTATTTCTGGCTGCGTGTTGATTCATGCAATTCAATGAATTGATTAATTAATTAATTGATTATTAATTGATTCGTTCTTTGATCCCGATTCCGCCATTTGCCCCATGATTTGGGGGCCCGGGTTGTAGCACGTGGCGAATAACCCTTCCCTTTCTTTTCGATCCGTTGACCCTTGTCAACATGCAGGAGACATCAAACTTTATAGTAATTTGTTAATTTTAATTTGGTGTTGCTGTTTTTTTCGTATATGGCTTAAGATGTTTCACAATTGAGAAGAATCAAGTTTGATAACAACTTATCATTTTAATTTGCTTTCTGTTTTTTTTTTTCACGGTTAAAGATGTTTCACAATAGAGAAGATATCAAACATGATAGTAACTTATCATTTTAATTGGTGTTCCTGTTTTTTTTTTACATATGACTGAAGATGTTTCACAGCATTCGCGTTCCATGATAATTACTTTAATTGGTGTTCCTGTTTTTTCTCATGATAATTACTTTGTTTTTTTCTCATACGGCTGAAGATGTTTCACAACGGAGAAGATATCAAAACTTGATAGTAACTTATCATATTAATTGCCGGTTTTTTTTTCTTTACATACAGCTGAAAATGTTTCACAGCATTCGCGTTCCATGATAATTACATTAATTGGTGTTCCCGCTTTTTTTCATGATAATTACTTTAATTGTTTTCTGTTTTTTTTTTTATACGGTTGAAGATGTTTACATTTATTTTTACTCACGAACTTTTAATTGGTGTTCCTGTTTTTTTTCTCGCATATGGCTAAAGATGTTACGCATTTGGTTTTACTCACGGATGATAGTTGGTGTTCAGGGGTAGTATTTTACAACATAACGATAAAGTTAAATTTTCTTATCTTTTAATTGGAGTTGTTTTTTTCTCACACGGCTCATGACATGATGTTACACATTTATTTAAATAGCAAATAGTTTCCTGCTTTTTCACATAACGGCTGAAGATGCATCACATTTATTTTTATCACGGATTTTTAATTGGTGTTTCCGTTTTTCACATATGGCTAAAGATGAACATAAAGCTGGATTTTCTTTTTTCCCATACGGCTCATGATGTTACACATTTATTTTTATAGCTAGATAGTTTCCTGTTTTTTTCGAGTTTATTATATCAATTTTGGAATTCATCAAAATTTAATTGAATAAATTTATGACAGGAACGTTTCACATTAATAAATTTGTTGGAAAATATTGCCATAAGAGGAATAATGATAGTTATACACAACAGGAAAGTGCACATAAATAAGTCTCGAGTAAATTACCTAGAATGTGTCTTCAAGTTCTACACTTTTCTCAAACTTAGACTCGACTATTCAATGGAAGTTATTCTATCGTTATATTTAATCTTATAATTCGTCATATACTCACTTCACATCTCCCACGCAGAACCTTTGACATCAGCCTATCAAAAAGAATAACATACACGAAAATACCGGTGGTGTAGGTAAATTCTTAAATTTATTAATATTTTATTTTTATTTTATTCTTATTTTTCTTTTCAATTTGTTGTATAGATATTTCGGCAAGACACCACATGGAAGTACAAATTATTATTAGAATTTTATTAAATTTACTTTTAGATAACTCATAAAAATGATGTTCTTTCTACAAGTTTAGAGCTCGGTGGTCATTCCTATTGGATATCCTTTAAAAAAACCGGATTTTGTATTTGTCAATTTCTTTCACGAAACATACTTTTTACATAATTTCAGAAATTCAAATTTATTTATTATTTTTATAAAATTGTACCGATATTTCTGGCTGCGAGCTCACTGAGCCGGCCGAGAGCGTGAGCTCACTGAGCCGTTCTCAATTTTGTCTTATTTCTTAAGTTTTTTTTTCACTTTATTCCTTTGAGTTTTCTTCATTATCGATATCTTTTTTGCTCATAAATGATGATTTTTTACTCTGGAGAGATCATTTGCTGTCTCTTATATTTATTCTGATAGAGCATTTAAAGATATCGAAGTTTTTTATGATTTGAATTTTGTCTTATTTCTTAAGTTTTTTTTTCACTTTATTCCTTTGAGTTTTCTTCATTATCGATATCTTTTTTGCTCATAAATGATGATTTTTTACTCTGGCGAGATCATTTGCTGTCTCTTATATTTATTCTGATAGAGCATTTAAAGATATCGAAGTTTTTTATGATTTGAATAATGTTAGTAATAGAAAATATTATAATGTTTATCAATAAATAAATATCTATTATTATAGAAGTTATAAAATTAAAAATTTACGAAAATTTATTATTTAATTTACTTTCTATGAAGTTGTGCTATCGAACAAGATATTTTGGATAGATTTTAAAATTCAAACTCCGTTGATTATTTCAACCTCAATAGTGGCGAAAATGTTGATTACATTTTTTTGATTAAATTAAAAAAAAAAAAAAATACCAATTATGGGCAAGAAAAATCAGTATTAGAGAACAGAGTTAAGATTTATTGTTTAAATTTTTCTTTCATGTGATGCAAAATATTTGGCCACACTGTATTAGATTTATGGGCCATCAGGATGATATCATTAAATATTTTCTATCTGGATACAATCTCTAAGCGAACATTAACGTAAAAGCGAGACTTTTCTAATACATGTTTTTATTTTTGACTATTTATCTACAATTTAGAATAAAATATTTAACAACAAAAAAATAATTAATGAATGCTGTTTAGATTATCTTGAAGACTATAACATATAGGAATATAAAATCTAGAACGGAGTAAAATTGATTCAATATTTTGATCTGTAATTATTGGATGTTTGTATTTTAGAACTTCTTTTTGAAATTCCTGAATTGATTTTGATTTCACTTCTAACCATTCTAATTTCACATCATCGGGTACTTGATCATATTGCTTGAGAGTTCTATCGACGTCTTTTCGCAGGAAAAATAATATATGAGATGCATCTGGTCTGTTCCGCAAGCTAGGATGAAGATAGTACCATTGGAGTTGACAAAAATCTACAGAATCGATTGCCAGAGCCATTTCAGGGATTAAATTTTCTCCAAGTTCTCTGCGACTAAATAATTTAAAATCAATAAAGAGGAAAAAATATAAAAGAAATATTTTACAATTTACCTAATCAAAGCAGAAACAATGCATTGTCTACAAATTTTTATTCTCAATTCAAAGATTATTACGGGATCGTTCGATAAATTGTTACAATGTTGACATTTTTTATATTTGTGATTTAAAAAAAAAATTTCTTGCCTCGTTAAACGATTTGGAAATTTGTGAATATAGTACGTTCTCCAAAAATTTTGATTATTTTCGGTATGACATTTGATCGTATTGAAAATCATTTTATCTACTATTGAAAAAGATAAAAAAAGGTCTTTTGGAGATAAATTAACCGCAATTTCAACCAAAATTTCTGCGATCTCCAAGTCTTTCCAGGTCTGTTTAGTTTCAACTTCCATCTCTTCATCATCAATAATTTCTGCTATCTTTGAAGGACCTGCTTCAATTGTATCTTCATTTACTATTTAGTTAGATTTAACAAACTTTAGTAAAATACATATCAATAAAATATGGAATATTATTTATTACTTTACCTGATTCATATTTTTTTTTGTATGCTTCAAGTATTCTTCTGATCCTTTGATTTGAGTTTATCCTTTCTTGATTCTTTCTTTGTATTAATTCTCCATTATCCTTCTTTTCGCTTATTTGTACTAAATCGAAATTATTGCAAAGAACATTTAATTCACAATGTAATTCTCCGTTTTCTTTTCGCAACTCTCTATTTTCATCTTTTAAAGTATTTATTTCTTCTCGTAAAATTTTGATTTTATCTTGTAAATCACTGATTTCATTTCGGAGATTTGTGATTTCAATAAGACGAGATTCATATTCTTCTTTAGAAATATTAGACCGTTTGAGTTTACGTTTAAGGAGATTCACGGTGTCTTCTAAATATTGGTTTGTAAGTTTTGCAATATCACAATTTCCAGAATGAAGTTGACGAGTATATTTTTTGAGCTTAGTTTCACGAGTCATTTTCTTCGATCAGTTAAGAGTCTATTAGGATTAAGGTTATCTTCTTTAAATATCCGCTCTGAAATATAAGACATAGAGCTTGAATTTGGATGCAATTGTCACCCGGGTAAAAAAAAAATTAAGTAAAACATTGTTATTTGAACTTTATTAAATATATTGCAACTACATCTTAATTAAACTTAAAATTTCAATTACAGTATATATACAATTTTACATGATTAAATAACCGTTTTTTTATATTGAACATTAAATAGAATGGTTTTATATAATAAAAAAACCTTAAATTAGTGTTTATTTTATATTAGTGCCATATTTGGCTTAAATGCGTTTTAGAATTTTTTTTTTATACTGTCGGTAATTAAGAAGCTTAAAACCGGTTCATAGATTGAGCCCAGTTAAACATTTTATTTATACATATATTTTATTAATAGGATCATCTATACTAGAAGTTGCATCGCAATTGTTAAAACTAACAAGTTTATTGACTGAGTGTTTTGTCAAAACTAGCAAGTTTATTGATTGACCTTTAAGGAAGTACTAAGAAGTTGATTTTTGGGGAGATTGATATACTGAAAAAAGTAAAATTTCGCGATTCTGAACCTAGAAAAGATTATTACACACGCGTTAGAAATTATATCTGATATTTAGATAATAGAATTCTCATAAAAATTTAGTGCAACACGCATATAAAGTAAAATTCCATGCAATTCTGAAGCAGAAAATATTATTGTATTTGTTACCTTTACTGAAACAAGCCAGAAAAGTTGATCCCTTATCCTCTTTTGAAGTAAGATTTCACGCAACTCTACCGAAATTAATAAGTTCATTGACTGATTCTTAAGTTTATTGACTGACTGATCCAGAGGTTCAATCAAATAACTTGGAAGTGGAAAAATTTCACGCGTTTCTGAAGCCAAAAAAGATGATTAATCATGCGTAAATATCTGAAATTTTTCTGAAACTATATTTAATTTACAAGCTCATTGAACTGACTAACCTAATGGAGCTTTTATGTGCGGCACTTACAAAGTAAATTTTCACGCGATTAGCTATCAAAAATAGTAAGTGACTCTCAATGTTGGGAGGTTTGTTAAGAATCTTCGCTTCACAAAGATTATCACGTGTAATTGTCAAAATAAATTTATTGACTGACCCTTATTATGGAAATTTATGTTTTTCTTTTTATTTTGAAATCTTTTACACAACAAGCAAACAAAGTAAAATTTTCACGCGATTATGTTAAAATTAACGCGTAAAGTTTAAATTTTTATGAATCAAAAATCTATTTATAGGCCTGCAGAAACTCTCCTCATTCTGAGAAAAAGGAACAGAAATATCGATTAATATAACAATTCACATTTTAATAAAATTACCATACTATCATGCCTAATGCTCTCAATAGCAATTGGACTTTTAATGATAATTGTCATTGTTTTGAATGTAATAAATTTCGTGTCGAGAATAATTTTAGTTTAGAATTCCGTGAGATCTGTTTATGTTGGCAATGTACTTATTACCGCAATAATAGAGGAAGGCCCCATAATTCAAGCACAATATCTCAGGCCGCTCTTTACCATAATGACGTATATTATCCTCGGCAGCAATTTCAAGTTGAAAATACTCACGCGAACAATATGAATGCACCATATCAAAACATTACTCTGCATCAAGAAGACCAAGCCATGATGCCTCAAATGATTCCTGCAAACCATCCTCAACTTACTCGCCAAACTAGTTATGATATTATTTCTCCGGATACTGATTTCCAGCATCAGCTTAATTCCCAATTTCAACCTCTTACTCGCCCACCAATTTATTATGAACAAGATCGTCATGCAAGCATGTACCCTTCTCAAGTAATTAGTCGTAACCAAGATTTTCAACCTCAACCAAATCAACATAGCTACGAACAAAATCGTTCTACAAGCACTCCCCTTTCTCAATTGACTGAACAGGTTTGTCCTGAAAACACGTCCCCCTATCAAGTAATTAGTAACAATTAAAATATACAAATTGACCGAGCCGTCCAAGTCATTATCCGGTCTATACTTCTTCATATTACAAATCAAGTACCTCCAACTAATCAGGAATCGAGTGTTAGTAACAGCCAAAATCCTCAAGAAATGCATGCTAACGCAACGGTTATTATTAACCCTTCTCGTGAAGGTTCGAAACTTCGTCTTTATATAGTTGGGCTCATGTGTCTTATTTTATTAATTTTAGCCGTAGCGATTATTATCACCATAAGTAGTCAAGTTAAAGTTTTACAATCAATTTTTGATAAAAATGGTGATTTTTTCTTGCATGTTCAAATAATGAATCAATTAGCTTCGTTCGTTAATACAATTTCTTTCGTAATTAGTTATTTTTCGAATACTGTTAAACGCATTAAGTTAGGAATTTAATAATAAAAAAATTTTTAGTCATTTTTTTTTTAGTAATCTCTTATCGATCCGATTCTATGTTATTTCATAAATAAAGGTTCTCTGTTTAGGCTGCTTTACATATTTCTAAAATGTTATTATATTAAATTTTAATGAGATAAAAAATTTAATCAGGCCGATGCTATTATTATAATACTTTAACTGGGACTTTTAAAGTCCGTAAAACCTGTAAATTTTGAATCGAAAAATATCAATTTTCTAATTTATTAACGTAAAATTATAAAACTCTGCAAACAGCTTATAGCATTTTATTCAATTAAAAACTTCAAATTTAATTTTAGCAGCGATACTCTTCGTAATGCAATCTGATATTAGGATAGAAGACTCCAAACATTATTTTATTCTATTATCTAAAAAACGTATTTTTTTGAATTATTTATTTATTAATATCTATATCTTCAAGTATTAACGCCTTTGACTTCTAAGCATTAATGCACAGATTGAAGAAAAATATATATATATATATAATATTAAGTACCATGTTCATCTAATTCAGCCCTTCTGTTTGGAGATTGCTGATTCTTTGTCCGTTTAATCGTGATCGTAAGTTATTTCTGAGACGACCATTTTCATTGAGAAGTCTAATATTTTCTTGTTTTGATCGTTCTCTTTCACTATAGAGTCTTTTCATGCATTTTCTTGCGAGTGCTCTGTAGTTTTTTCTAGAGATTTTATATGTCCAATCGAGCCAGATTTGGCTTAGGTTTATGTGGATTATAATTTATTGAGAAAGTCTCTCATTCACGTGATTTTGCACTTAACTTAGTCTTCATCTTGAAATCTTATAGTAATGCCTTCCAAAAAAGCTTCCAATATGACACCTAAAATTATAAGCGACGAAATACCAGATATTAACAGACGAAGAATACAAAAACTATTGTCAATATTTTACACATGGATCTCTCGGACCATTGACTAATCTAAACGAATGTTTTTCTAACCAATCAAAACAGTTTCACAATGAAGTACGAAGAATCAATGACGAATTTAATAAAACTGATAGTGGTTACTATAAAGATTAGTTTTTTACGGCCGTCGGAAATATATTAGTATAAATTTTTCAATTTTTTTGAGTAATTATTTATCAAGGTGAATAATTTCTTCTCGGTAATAATAGGGGATAACAAGAAAAACAAAAACAAATCCAGGAATGGCATTCATCAAGAAAGTTGTCATAATAGCTCAACAGAAGTATTGTTAAATATTCAGCCTGACCCAGAATTAGAAGATTGTGAACAATCTAATTTAGAGATATCAAATGCACTAAGTTATTTAGGATAATTTAAAGCAAAATCATAATTGTTCAACTTCAGCATATCTATTAAATAAGGATCAAACTCTAAATTAACAACAGCAACAAGCAGTTTATATTTGTCAAAATAGGACTAATAATGATAATAGATTTAAAAACAACTGGAGTTTTATTGTGATTATTGTTGCACTTACGATAATCTGTGTTTACTATAAAGGTAAAAAATTTTGGTGATATTGATATTTAATTAATTCTGATAATCATTATGGTAGACCAATGAAAGATTATTCGGGATCATAGAAAATCTTAACCACATAAGAATCCTTCATGTTTTATTAATAATTAACATAATCATTCTAATTAATCATATTTCGAATAGGTACCGACAAATATTTGGAATGCCTATAATCTCGAAGAGGAAAACACGGATTTAAGAATAAAAAATGCAGCGCTAGAAGACGAATATACAAACTTAAAGATAGAGAATGCAGATATTAGATCACAAAACATTGCTCTCAAAAAAGATAACAAAGAATTCAAATCAAAAATTGCAGGTCTGGAAAGAGATAATACAAATCTTAAAGTAGAAAATAAAGAAACCGAAGGAAGAAACCACGCCCTAGAATCACAGAATACAATTTTAAAAACCGAAAATACAGATTTAAAAGTAAAAGATGAAAATCATACAAAACTCAAAACAAAATATGCAGTTCTAGAATCAGAACACAAAAATCTTACATTATTATATAAAGATCTACAAGCGAAGGTCGCAGAATCTGAAATTAAACTCAGGGATATCAATAAGAAATATAGCGAACTCCTTACGGAACATTCAAATCTAGAAGTAATTTATGCTACACTCGAGAATAATTATAAAGCATTACAATCTAAAGATGCAAAGAATGAAGAAGAAATTAAAAATTTGAAAAAAAAATTGAAAGAAATACGAGACGAAAAAAATAAAGTGGAAAAAGACTTGTTAGAAATAGTCGAAGAACAGAAAAAAAAAATTAAAGAAAAAAATGAGATGATAGAAAAATTAAATGAAGAAAAGGTAAAATCTATTATTGAACAAAAAAAGAAAAAATGTAATTAAATAGTTAGTTTTTCTTTAATCTTTTTTGATTTTAAATCAATATTTTTCAAATCAATAAAACAATTGGGTTTTTCGTGTAACATTCTCGATGTTCTGTGAAAGCTTAGTTGTTATTTTATTGTTACTGTACATTGTTTATACGTAAAAACTAGTGATGGGCATGCGCAGGATCCGCGCAGGATCACGCGCGCAAAATGCGCGTGATTTTTTGGATCCTGCACGTGATTTTTAATGTTTCCTAATTCAGGCCAGCCGGCCCGCATTAACAAAATTTTAAGAAACTTACAAGGTAATCTTTATCACGCGCATCATGCGTGGATCATGCGCGGATCACGCGTGTAAGCCGCATTCTACGCGGGATATTTGGGAAACCACAATTTGCCCATCACTACACTTAAAAGTGTGCGAACTAAAAAAAAATAGCGAGCCAAAACCTGAGGTATAGTTTACGCGAATAAATGAAATAGTTTATTTATATTATCTCAATTTTATTATCTGTTATATTTAAAAAATTTAAAGTATAACGAGATAAAGGTTCAAATTGTAGCGTTACTAGCATTAAAGTCAAATTTTAACAAGAAACAATAAATTTTCACGTGATATGTATTAGCCAATAATGATAAATTCCACTTTATTTAAAAATAAAAAATTCATTTTCTTTGCTGCCTTTGCAATAGAAATAATGTGAGATTCTGACGATGTATTGTTCTATACAAATATGATTGACATCACGTTAAGGCTTGAATATGATCTTCAAGAACACGTATTTGCTGATAAAGAATAAGAGTATCCCTACAAATTTAATAAAACTATATTAAATGTGTATTTTCTCGTTTATAACACTTTTATTTCCTCTAACTGTCTATAAGCTTCTTGAAATATTTCATTATTCTGCTCATAAGGTGATCTGGGAAAGGGTCTAAGAAAAGAGGACCTTAAAGAAGAAGAAAACCTGGAAGAGGACCGAATAGAGGATCTAGAAGAGCGAATTGGGCCAGGCATAATTTAATGATTTTTTTTCACAGAACATTTGAGGGATTTAAAAGATTTTTTTATTATAGCATATTTACACAGCCTTTCATTAAAAAATTTGTACTTTTCAAAAAACTATATATTTGAGATTAATATATGAATATCAGTTTCAACAATTTACTGTACAGCCC
>CAJVPY010006812.1:0-10208 GCA_910591965.1 Dentiscutata erythropus | reverse complement strand
GTACTTTAAACTGTATAAATAATGTAAAATTAAATTGATTTAAACAGCCAATCATACGAATGTCTGCCTATGAAGGTCACGCATAGTTAATTTTTCGCTTTACATAACATGGAATCAGAAAATTGGGTCGGCAATCGAATTTTTTTATCAGTTCTATCGAACGATTGACCTAAAAAAAAAAAAAAAAGTTCTAAAAATTGAAAATGGGTTGGCGGGTAATGCAAAATGAAAATTAACTTTGTGTGGCCTAGGCCACGCAAAGTTAATTTTTCGTTTTGCATTACAGGTATTTCAGAATCAACAGTCGGTCGGCCGGATTTTTTTTTAAATTGTCACTCAACCCCATATACAACTAACATGACTACGAAATAACAAAACGCGATAACCCCTGCTGCTCACGTGGTCCACAGTCGATCCCTAGCATCGAGCTTCCCAAAATATAAACCTTCCTCTGCTAACAAATTGTACAAAGGGCTAATAAAAACTACATAGCTGCCACCTAAAACGCTCAACTAATCACGCACAAAAATCACCATTCAAAACACCCCACTGAGAGGCGGTGGGTGGGTATAAACGACGAAGCCAGACTTGCGTCGAGCTAGCAGCAAAGACAAAAGAGGGAGAACAACAAACCAACTCCTTCTCCTTAAAAACTACTACCATTACCTCATACTTACTCACAACAACTTAAAACATTCCCACCATAAATTACCTTTACAAATCAATCAAAACGATACATCGCTTAATCAATCAAAATCCCGTCACGAATACATCATACTTACCGAACATCAGTCCCAGGTCGTGGGACCGGGTCACAGTCTCGTGGCAAATGGATACCACGTGACTTCGTTCACGGCATCACATTCTACAGTAAATAATAGGCTCATATTCACATTTAAGGTCACGCATTAATTTTTTGCTTTATATAATATGGAATCAGAAAATTGGGTCGGCAATCGAATTTTTTTATCAGTTCTATCGGATAATTCCAGAAAAATAAGGTCTCTATCGGGTTCTACCGGAATAATTTATGGGAAAAATTAAATGGCAAAAATAGAACGATTGGCACAATTGGGACCTAAAAAAAAAGTTCTAAAAATTAAAAATGGGTCAGCGGGTAATGCAAAACGAAAAATTAACTTTGTGTGGCCTAGGCCACGCAAAGTTAATTTTTCGTTTTGCATAACAGGTATTTCAGAATCAACAGTCGGTCGGTTGGATTTTTTTTTTTAATTCTACAGTAAATAATAGGCTCATATTCACATTTAAGGTCATGCATTAATTTTTCGCTTTACATAACATGGAATCAGAAAATTGGGTCGGCAATCGAATTTTTATCAGTCCTATCGAACAATTCCGGAAAATAAGGCCTCTATTGGGTACTAACTGAATAATGTTTGGGAAATATTAAATGGCAAAAATAGAACAATTGGCACAATTGGAACCTAAAAAAAAATTTGAAAATCGAAAAATGGGTCGGCGGGTAATGCAAAACGAAAAATTAACTTTGTGTGGCCTTATCTTTTTTCTTTAAAAACATTGTAATATTTTGAAAATAATAAAATTGGGTATTTTACTTAATAAAATCTTTTTGATGAAATGAACTATTTTATTCGCGTTAATCGGTGCAAATAAAATACCAGTATATCTTGATAGGTTAATTGAACAAAATATTCTGAAATCTGATGATGCGCTGATCGTACTGGTCTTGCGCGGCACTGCGTGCTGCGCAGCTATCTTATTATTACCATACGTAATACTGTACGTATATGGATTTATATATAAATATGACATGAAATTAACTTATTCCAACCAATTATAAAAAATGATCTTTGAATCTAAATATCCTGATATAAAAATTCCTCAAGTCGGAATTTATCAATATGTGACTAGTAATCCAAACAAAATTTCAGACGATAAGGTTATTTACGTGGACGGGATTACTGAAAGAAGTTACACTTTTGGCGAATTTAAGCATGAGTCAAAAAGGTTTGCCGCAGGATTGCAAGATAAGTTAGGATTTAAACGTGGGGATACTTTAGCGATATTTTCACCTGATCAGGTACTCTAAAATTTTTCATTAGTTAAGTCATTAATTCATTCATTTTTGTTATACAATTATTTTGTCAAGGTTGATTATCCTATCGTACTCTTGGGAACGATTGCGGCTGGTATTATACAGTATAATTTTATATAAATTAATAATATCATTAGTGTTATTCTAATTTTAAAATTATATTTATGCATCTCTGTATAGGAGGCAAAGTAGCGTTGGCTACTCCAAAAAGTGATGTAACTGGATTATCTTATCGATTAACCGAATCAGGTGCATCGGTTCTAATCGTGCATCCAGAAATTTTTGAAGTCGCTATTGAAGCTTCAATTAGTGCAAAAATCCCCACCTCCAGAGTATTGTTATTTGGTGATAAAGAAATAAAGGGATATAAACCTTATTGTTCTATTTTAATAAATGATCGTGAAATTGAACCGATTTATTATACTCCTGAAGAAGCAAAATCAACGACTGCTTATTTGCTTTACAGTTCTGGAACAACCGGAGCAGTAAAAGGTATCGAACTCACACATACAAATGTAACTGCTAATTTGGCTCAACAAATCTGTACAGATTGTAAAATTGGATCACACAGTATAATTATGGGTGTTACAGTAAGTCATATAAAAGAATTCTTATTAAAGTATTTTCAGGTTTAAATAATTATTCAGAGTAACTTTCATTATTGCTTTAAAAAATATAGCCATTTAGTCACAGTTATGCGTTAATTGATGTTCTTCATGCGACCTTAATTCACGTTTGTTATTTCACGTTTTATGTTGTTTGATCATTACATTATCAATTTAATTTAAGAATTATATATTAATTACATAGGGTGCTACTACAATCATTCATTCGAACTTCATTCTGAAACCGTTTTGCGAATCAATTCAAAAATATAAGATTAATCGTATTTACGCTGTACCGCAGATTATACTTGAACTTATCAATGATCCATTGACTCAACAATTTGATTTATCAAGCGTGGATATGATTATAAGTACATCAGCCCCATTAGGTGATAAATTGGAAAGAAAATTTTATGAAATGTTTAAAATACCAAATTTGCAAACTTATGGTAAGTTTATTGTTAGGTCGTTTGAACTTTCCTTTCATTATGGTAAATTATTATCTATCGTTTATGTTATATAATAAAGGTCTGGCTGAAACGTCTCTGGCACTACAGCATCTTGATACAACGAAGAATGCTGTTCCAGGTGCTGTATCATTAAATGGTGCGCTTACTGTAAATAAAGAGCATATTTCACGGTTTACTAAAGCAACTATTTTAATAGGTTCTTCTGGAGTTCTTCTTCCAAACATGAAAGCTAAAATATTATCAAGTGATGGCTATGGTAACTATATAGGTTATTCCTAATTTATGGTTTAAGTAAAATTTACCAAATTTACCATTATATATTTTAGAATTGGGATACAATGAACTTGGAGAATTGTGGGTTCATGGTCCAAATATTTTTAAGGTATAATACGTGTATAATTATTATGCTTTACTTAAATAATTATTCTATCTGTGTTAAAAGTCGCACTTTAAACAGGATTATCTTAATAATAAAGAAGCTACAGATGCCGTCATCGACAAAGACGGATTTTTTAACACAGAAGATATTGCATCTGTTGATGAGCATGGTATATTTTTTTTTATTGAATAAATTTATATTTATATGGTTACATAATTATAATTTCTTTTTTTTTTTATAAAGAAAACTATTTTATTGTTGATCGAAAAAAAGAGTTAATAAAATACAAAGTACGATTTGAATTAATATTTTTGCAAATTATTATGCCATCATATTTGACTAACAATAAAATTAAAATTTGCAGGATCTTTATGTGGTACCGTCTGAACTGGAATCGATTCTGCTCATACATGATGCTGTATCAGATGCAGCAGTAATAGGATATTATTCTAAAGAAGAAGCGACCGAAATTCTTATGGCATATATCACAATTAAAAACGGATATGAGCAGTCTCAAGCTTTAGCAGAAGAAATCCAATCTTTTGTAGATGAAAAGGTTGCACCGCATAAAAAATTAAGAGGTGGTATATTGTTTATTGATAGAATTCCAAGAAATGGGGGTAAAATTCTAAGAAGGTTATTAAAGGAGAAATTAAAGAATGATATTAAAGATTGATAGAATGAATTAGATTATTAGGATTTGTTTAACAATTATTAAGCAATATTATTTTTATCAAAGTAAATTATTTATTAAATCATAATTGCGTTTTTTATATCCCATTGTTTTTTCTATTTTAGTATTATCTGTTTCAATCGACTGGCTAACAAAATAATTATTGTCGCAGCTGATGCTGGAAACGGCCGATGATTGAAATTAGGGACCTTAATTTAAAAATATAAACCCTAACAAAATCCACTTATACTCTTTTATTAATAAAACTACTCCTAAACCCTAACCTAACCTTAAAAAAACCCCCTAACAAAAGGCCCAAAAAAAAATCGAAATTTCATATTAAAATAATTAAATTTCCGTTTCCAGCTTCAACCGCAACAATTATTAATCTCTTAAATAGTATTCAAGGTCATGCAATACATCATGATATTCTAATATTATACATTATGACGAATTTTATGAAATACCCCAAAATCTGAAATTTTGCATCGTCATATATAAATCTCTGTCTAAAAAGGTGATGTGTTAGATGCGTTAGCAGTGTAAATTTGGCGACTGAATCTTAATTTCATAATTCACCGTGATGAACACGAATTCAATTTTTTATCACCTTTTTTGGGTTTGTTTTTTTTTTTCATCACGGTGTGAATAACAGTCTTGCAGAAGTAAAATTTCAGAATTTATTGTTATTTACATATAGTTTAGCTAACATATCATCAAACCGATTATTTTTCATTCTTAATCAGACTAGTTAATTAAGCATAGATCTTGAAATATCAGATACCCAAAGAATAAACTTCATGGATATGTAAAAGATTTTATTCAATTCACATAGCCCCGAATAGGGTATTCATGGAATTGTATTTAAAAAATAGAATTTAACAAAATATATTTAATTAGATTTGTGGATTTTATTTGTGCCCCTTAAAGAGCTCCCATATTCTTAGGAATTAAATCTGCATAGCTTATGCTATTTCATGGTTTATAATGTGAATGCAATTATAAAAAGTTCTGATTGTAGGAATGCGTAGAATGCAATTAATACAGCAGAAGTAAAGTATGATATTAAATCTTAGATCTGTTAATAAATCAAGTAGAGGTAATGAATTTACAATCGAATAAAAGAGCTTCAACTTGAAACTAATATGTTATTCTTTACAAATTAATTTTTTTATTGTAGTCTATTAATACTATTTATCAATTAATATACTTATTCATTTCTATTTAATATTTCTTATTCACATTAATTAGAGATTTTTTAGTAACAATATTATATTAATACTTTTTAATTATTTAGCATTTAAGAACATATCACCAATTTTGAGAACTGTGAGTATTAAATTTAAATCAGATTTTCTACATTGAGCTAAACCAAACTTTATGTTGCTGATTAATTAGTCTTCAAAAGTTCCTGTTAGGCTTTTCTTTAAGTTGTATTTCCTCGACAAATAGAAAATTTCTCAAAAAAAAAAAAAAGGTAACCTTGGAGATCTTATCTAGGACTATAAAGTTTCGTTTTTATTTTTAACAAATTCCAAATGTTCATTGAAAAGTTACAGCTATGGATGCCTTTAGATGATTTGCACCATAATTTGATTTCGTTTATAATTTAGTATCAAATTTAACTCTTTAATATGCCATTGTAAATGTGTAAGGCTAAGCCAAAATAATGGTAATTTTCAAGGAAGGAAACACAATAATTCAAGAAAAAAATTTAACCAAATTCAATAAGAAGTCTATAAAGAAAGTTTTTATAAAATTTAAGAATATAAATTTAAAGAGAAGGCCAGGGTATCGTAAATTGTTGAATATTTTTTTAGATTTAGATCCTTTTAATGTTCTGTCAATGGTCAGAGCTATAGGCAAAAAAAGCCATCGTCATTAATAGGGCATATATTAAAAATTAAAATCAAAATAAATAAAAGCCTGTAAATTGATTAATTCCTTGAAAATTGATCCTGAAATCATGATGATTGTCCAAATTATTTTGGACTTTCGAGTGATGATTAATACTACTTGCATACGTTTTGGTAACACATAGTGATACATTTTTTGGGAAAATAAAAAGTAATTTATTTGTAGCATAACTATATTGCTGAAGTGACTCGAATGTCACATCGGAGTAAATTCTTCACGGGAAAAGTCCAATGGATTAATCAATTTACAGGCTTTCTACTGTCTTCACCCGAATAATTAGTACAAGCATACCAATTTCCTTGCTGGCCATGAGTAATTCTAAAATTATAAAAATTAATTTTCAATGTAAATGATAAATGAAATATTAAAATTAAATATATTAATCAACAAATAAAATACCTGAATTTTCATTAAGAAAGGTCAAACTATGATTTCTTTTAATTTTACTTTCGTATTTATAAAGATTATCGAGCGACAAAAAGTTGAGTAACCTGCTAGTATAAAATGCTTCAGAATGTAATTGACTTCTTGATATTTGCCGGGACATTGAATCATATTCTTGCAGCTTTTTGTCAGCTTGCAAGAATTCGTTAATTTCGATATCATTGAAATTTTTTAAATTAAAATATTTTAACCAGTCACCAATAATGTTTCTTATTTCATTAGCGGTTGGTCTCCGAAGCGGGTCTACATCCCAACATCTTTTTATTAACGAAGCATAGCACTGTGGTATAGAATTATTAACTTTTGGTCTACTGCCAAAAAATATGATGTCAAGACATAGATCTTTATTATGTGGCACATTCCCAAATGCAAGTTCACCTGATGCAATCTCCCACATTATAATTGCTAGACTATATATATCTGCTGACTTGGTATAAGAGCTACTTCTAAGAAGTACTTCAGGAGCCATATAAGGAATGACACCGTATAATCCCTTCTTTTTTGATATATGATTACTTGGAACGGCTAACCCCAAATCAGCAACTAATGCTACATGGTAGCCCTCCAAAACTCCATAAAGGAGTATATTGCCGCCATGTAAATCTTTATGAACAAGGTTTGACTCATGAATAGCAGCGAGTCCCGAAGCAATATGGAATAAAGCAAAAAGCCTTTTTTCCCATTTCCAACAAGAAATTTGCCGTAGGTAATCTCTGAGATTACCGTATTGTGCATATTTTAAAACCATTATATATTTTGAAGTATTTGGATCCTTTGTAACTCCCAATAATGGGAATAACATTGATCCGATTTTTCTTGCAGCTTTAAATGATTGTAAATGGTATTTCAACTATAATAATTATGAATTAGTAAAAAAACAAAAATGCGATAGGAAATATGTAGTACATATAAAAAAACGTACTTCATTTAGAAAAGCTTCTTCGCTTGAGGATTCTTGAATTTTAAGTACAACCATCCTTCCAATAGTTGAACCATTGGTTGGTGACATTTCATCATAAATATAAGACCAATCTCGGATCAAAAGTTGTTTCCTAAGCCAATCATCTTTTTCAAAGTCCCATTGACGGATATATCCATCTATCCAGATAGCCTTATATATAGTACTAAACCCTCCCTTTGCCACGTAGGTAATTTTTTCAAGACGTGAGTAAGGAATCCATTCCAATAATTCCCATGGACTCATAGCTGAAAGTTGAGCTTTACGAATAAATTTGTCAATAGCTGAATTATCACTTGTCCATCGATTAAAGTTTTGTCGAAATCTTTTAGCATTACAATGCTTACACCAGTTTGTAAAAGTATTTGGTCGGTGACAGCTCGGACTCGGACAGAAGCCATAATCAGAGTTGCTACGCTGAAAAAGTTCGATATCACACTTGCACCTGCAATAAATATTTAAAAAAGTTAATGTCAATTATAATTGGCACTTACTGTAATAGAATAATAGGTTAACGGATAAAATATTTTTTACTATTCAGACTGTGCACAACACACAGAAACAAAATTTTGCGCACATATTTTGAATGGGATGTGCGGATGCCGCACATAAAAAATTATTATTATTATTATTATTATTATTATTATTATTATTATTATATTTTATTTTATTTTATTTACTGCACAGAAAAAGGTTATAAATTATGCGGTATCCGCACAGTAAATCTTATTGAAAAATTAACATTATCCATTACATTAGGTATTAAAGTTGCTTACATGGTTTGTTTTTAAACGGCAATTTTTTTATTTTATATGAATTTTGTTAAAGATTTTGTTAAAGATTTTGTTAAAGATTGAGACAAAAGAATTAAACCTGTAATGATGGAATAATAATAATGAGTAACGGTTCTTTTTAATTGATTTGTTTGTTTCCAGAAAAGTTACACTTCGGATTATTTTACAACATATATAGACATCTGTACGTGGGAAATGATATAGACGGATTATTTTTTTAGACGCTTGTACGTGAGAAAGATGGATAGATTTATAAATAGTTATTACACTATTATTGTGTTGTTTTATCATTTATTAATTTACTTAATAAGAAAAAATTTGAAGTTACAGTATTAAATATAGTTTATATGAGAATTGAATTTGTTAAATAGAAAATTCTTTCAAGAACATATAATGAAATGACCGTTTTACAACTTGGTGAATTCACAAATTTTATTATATAAACAAAATTTTACTAAATATTTAAGCCTAGCCCTAAATAATCTATATGCATAATTTTTAAATTTTATCCTTTATACTCGTGAAAAGTCTACCGCAAATTATCACGAACGATCTATAATTAATCTATCAAACCATGACAATATTGAATTATAGTCTATATAACAGTATATTTTAAATTTCATACTAACAATTGGGTTGTGTAGGTTCATGGGAGGGTGTCATGTCATGTTACTGATTCTCATTGTTAACTAATTTACACAGTTTGAAACGTAACGTTTCACTAGTTTCACAAATAAGAATACAATTGTTTGACTTGTTTTTCATTTTAAGAAATATTAATATTAAAATAATCCGAAATAATCCCGAAACTGAAATACTATATTTAGAATACAATAATTATTATGGTGCCAGAAGTCTATATTCGACAATCACGGGAGATGGTTCAATTTCTCGTGTTCTTTTACAGCACGGTTTGCATAATTTCGTGAAATTTGAAGATAAAAAGAAAAAAAAGATACGTAAAAGAAATCATTTGCGTGATTTCTGATTTTTTAAAACTATTCCGATAATTGGATATGAAATTGTTATGTCGGTGTAGTTTTAAGAAATTGGAAACCACATAAAAATTTTTTTTTTTTTGATCTTTAAATTTCACAAAATTATGCAAACCGCAATAAAAAATCGACCGATAATTCTATATAAAGAATTAAGCTCTACAAAGTTATTAGTCCGTTTTTTTTTTAAAAAAAAATTTCATCTATAAATAATCATACTGATTTGAAAATTGTTTTTTTTTTTTTTAGAATGCTATAACTTTATGTAGAAGAATTTTTTAAAAAATTGGTCGATAATTTACAGAGCTTAGTTCTGTGTATAAAGTAATCAGTCGATTTTTTTAAAATAAATTTTCTGTAAAATGGTTTGCCATTTTAAAAATATACTATGTTTTTTAGCGCAGTATGTCGAAATAATTAATTTTATTGTTAGCTACAATCACGGAACATCACCCTAATATAAAACTCCGGTACCATATTTATTATGTACATACCACAAATGAAGTCGGCTAGAGCCTTGTAGTTACGTGACCTCAAGTGATTGTGCCACTGTGGCTTGTGACACAGTAGCTTGTGTTGTAAGCCACTGTATCACATTATTTATTATGGCATGATGACTAATAGTCACACGATCATTTAATAACCCTAATGCTAAGATCTCTAATTTTTTATAATCAAGAAGCAATGTATAACTTATTAACCCTAAAGTTAATCTAATTAATTATAAAATAATATTTAATTTACTATACACTTAATTAAAATTTAAATTAGGCCAAAATAATTGTAATATTATCAATGCTAATCTTTATCCTAATATTTTTTTTTTTTTTTTTTTTTTTAACTTTGGCGTATCTTGCCAGGTATTTATTTTAGTAATTAATTCATATGTACAAATG
>CAJVPY010006811.1:0-10208 GCA_910591965.1 Dentiscutata erythropus | reverse complement strand
TAGCCTAACTAGGAAGCTATCTATTTAAACTCTCTGGCTTCAACCGACATCACATGATTCCTCCTAATATACCCCTTTACAAGGTAATTTACCGTTAAAGACCCTAAGACTTTAGCCAACAACAGAAAGCATTTATCCTTGTGGTAAACCTAACAGAGCGGTGCATGTTCTACACATGTGCTCACCTGCATGTTCGGTAACTTCTTCCTAACTAGTACATGTTGTACTGCCACCACTGGGTTCGTATCTCAAGCCAACTTTTGGGGTGCTGCCGTAACCCGATTCGTATTTCAAGCAAACCTTCCTAATTAGTTGCCAATTACATACTCCTGCCCTTGTAAAATTCACAACAACCCTGGTACCCACATTTTAACTGTTTTTTACCCGGATTTTCTATTGGTCCCTCCCTTACTTCCAGCCGGCAACCCGGACAGGTTGGTCTGCCCAGGCTTTAGGTGCCTGAAGGACGCCCTCCCCTTGGTCCATACTTTCGGAGCATATAGCCTTTTTCTCCGGTGCGTCTAAACTGGCGGTTCGGCTGGTGTGTTCCTCTACTAAAGGACCTAATCGCTCAGTTCACTAATCTTGGGCCCTGGTTCAAATTCAGCCTTCATGTAGTACCGTCGAAGATTACTGCTATCTCCCAACTTGGGACTTCCCAAACGGGCTTCGATCTCCGGTCCTATGACCCATGCTATGCACAGCCCACAGATTACAGCCTTTCGGAATCACCTCAACGGTACCACCAGACACCATCTCGACAGATCCTCTATGGGCCAACCTTAGTGAAGATCGTTGCAGACTTTTCCCATATTACAAAAGTGCCATCCCTGGGATTTGAACATGAGATCTTCTCATAACGTTTGGTGAGGGTGACAACTAGACCACTTCACTAAGTCGCCACACCTCATTTTGATTTAATTTATATCAGACAATATTAACATAAAATATACTAAATTAGATTATTAAAAAAAAAAGCAACTCTTTCCAACTATCATTTGGACCAAAATTTCCCACCGAACAAAAACAAAAATTTTGTTGGAGAGGAAAAGAATGCTTATGAAACGGTTTATATAAAGGTCAACTTGCTTCTATGGAGACTCCTTTATACATTTGGCATGCAAACCAAAAGTGTTAGAAAACAAGATAACTGGCAGAAGTTAGTGCTCTTGGTTCCAAAATGCTGGAAAGAAGGTGCTTATGAGAAGTTGGGGCCTTCTTGTTGATGAAGTAATCCATAATGCAAAGGAATAGAATAGAAGAGAACAACAAATGAGTTTTTATAACAACACTCCTTGGAAATTTACAGACACTTTTTTAAATAACGTATATCATGGCTTGGTTCAAAAGGAGCCTTAATGTGAGACATGGAAAAAAGGGCCTATTATAGGCATAGCACTTGTTGTTTAGAGGTAGTTCTCATACACTACTTGCCAACAAGCTCAGAGTTTATCACTCACTGAAAAGACTTAGTACTATGCAGGCTTGGGTAGACATTTTTTTGGTGTTTCCTCTTGGTCTTTCTATCTTACTCTTGCTCTTGCCGTTCTCTTCAAAATTTTTGAAAAAAAAGTGGGCATTTGGGCTTACCCCCTCCAAAAGATCGGCAATATTTACACCTTTCTAATTCGGATATACTCAGTAGAACGCAACTACATGTTTGTTTTGTTTATCAATACGGTGCTACAGTTTGGGGAAGAGATTGGTACTCCTAATTAGGAGATACCTGAGTTTCGTTGGTGCCCAAAACAAGTTCTCTACAATAAGGTGACGTCTTACAATCGAGATATATTAATTAGTTGCAATTATTATATAATTTTTATCTTTATGCCTGGCACGGGCTATAATAGTGTATCATGGCTACCTTTTTTTTTTCGCTTTTTTCATCTTGGTTAATTTATATTAAACTATTTTAAAATTTGTTGAAAAGTTTTTTTTTCTACTGTGAGGTGTTTTTTTTCTAAAATGTTTATGTCTCTTATAAACATAGCATTATTTTTTTTACTTTTATATATAAATAAGGGTTTTAATTTTGTTGTCGGGCTTAGGTGGAAGAAGTCTGAAAGAAGAGAAAGGTGGTCATAACAGGTGGTAGGTACTATCTGTTGAGAGCCGGGTCATATCTAATTGCAGGAGGGGTCTAGAAGGAGAAGAATCCTACTATAGCAGGTCGAACATAGGTACTCATTAAGCAACTGGATTAGTCTTTACTTGTAATTTAGGTATAGTTGTATGGCACTCAGACACGGCACATGTCATTTAGAGATAGTTCTTATATGCTATCTGTTAACATGTTCAGAGTTTATTACTCACCAATAAGTCTCTCTAAAATTTTAATAGTCTAGATGATTATTACAAAGCCTAATAAAGTAAAGACATGACTGCCAAATTAATTAAAAAAAAAAAAAAACTAAATTAGATTATTCAAATAAATTTTAAATTAATTAAATTAATTATGCTATAATTCAAAACAGTTCGAATTAAGTTAAATTAATTGATTTTGATTTAATTTACATCAGACAAAAAAAAAAAGAGGAAAAACTCTTTCCCGTAGATCATCAAAACAATAGGAAATAGTAAAAACAAACAAACTACGTTGCCCAAAATTTGTAAATAAAACTAAATAACGGCCTTTAAGGCACATCAACATAATTAAAGAACCTAACTAATACTTTAACAAAGCTAAAAAGAGATCAATACATATTATTTTCCACCCGAAGCCTTCGAAAACTTCTTTGTTCTATCAACACCACCTTCCCATACTGGGATGGATCCCTCTGGGGCCTTCAACAGCACCAATAGCAGAACACAGACAAAAACATCTGATAACCCATCTCCTCTAAAGAAGAAAAAACAACTAACGAAATTAGCTAAACTAAAGTAATCACTAGCGATTCTTTACAAATTCCTCCTCATACTGCACCCAAAAAATCAAATAAAAAATCACCCCAAAGTGGACATTCTAGCAAACCCCTGTCAAAAAATCAAATGACATCATCCGATCCAAACAAACAAACAAGCGTGGAAAAAACGAACAAATGACATCATCCGATTTAAATAAACAAACAAGTGTGGGAAAAAAGAACAAACTCTCATGGCCCAGGCCAATACAATGATCATCGATTCCCATTCCGTTGGCCCCTTTTCCAATCTTACTCAAAACAACTCCTGGAACTTGAAGCAACAACCATTGGCACCAATAAAAACGAACCAACTTACTCTACCAAGTCACAGCCTCAAGGATAACATGGATACACAATCCAACACAATAGTTGAATCCCAAGAACCCGAAAAGAAATCGTATAGCAAAGCACTTACCTCGAACATAAAAACAAATAGCTCCAAATCTGACAAGTTACTTACCTGGGCTAATTCGGTGGCTAAAGCCCTAGCTAAAAGCCGCAAAGTAGAATTTGATACTACTCTTTGGGATATTGATACCATCATCCACATCTTTACTTCTCCCGAACTCTTGCAATCATTTTTCACGCACAAGATTCAAGCTCAACCAACTGAGCACAATATTCCCTATGCAATCTGTGATAAATTCGACTATCTCAACTTTGCTTTTTTCCGTTTCTTTACCAGAAACAAGAAAACTCAACCCAAACATCAAAAGAAGTTTGACCCACTTCTTAAAATAGCAATAGAAAAGTACAAAAGAGTACATGACGTCTGTTTCATAAACAAGTTTAACAGAGACCAAGTATTTAAGAAACTTAAGACCAAACTCGCAATAGGCTACATTTGCAATTTAGACTTCATGTTGATTAGCCCCCACAACTGCACTTGCATAATCTCTTACTGCCTTAACTTTGCCCAAATTACCTGCCCTATCGAGTTTGAAGATATGAGGAGCCTTCTCTACGAAACACACACCTCTTTTCTTATTCTGTTACCTGAGCAGCCTCTGTTGATAGACTTGTCTATCCAGGAAATCCTTTCCTTCCTGCTACCAATTCAAAACCATAACCTTACAAGAGGCACTATATTGGCACTATATAAAGTGTTTACCTTCGAAAAACTCCCTGATAGCTACTTCGACACAGTTCTTGAACCGCTCTCTAGCGACCCTTCCAAACTAAACAAGGAAATTCGGGATCTTTTCCCAATTACTGAAAGATTTGCACTACTATACCTCTCTGAATATCAAAAAAAATTAAAACGTTACTATTCATTAGGAAAGGGAATTCTAGCTAGCTACTTTAACCTACCTGAAGCCAAACCACAACTTCTCACTACACCACAAAACCTCAATTCAGCAGTTAGACATCTATTTCCATGCAATCCCTGAGATGCCATTAACTTTAAAAAATATGTTAATATCCTCAGAGAATATTACAGCTTTAGATGTGTTCTGAATGACTTCTTTGTACAAAAGAAACTACTACTAGCCAACCCTTACTCAATTCACACTATTGGAGACTACACATTTCCAATAACTGATACACATCTAGCCAAGGAATTTATTGCAGAAATCCAGGTCTCATACAAGTTCAACATCCCACTTCCACTCAAATATATGACTGCCAACCTGACAAACAAACCTCCTCTTCAAACTGAACCTAATTTTATCACTGAAGTTAGCTTAACTTTACCTATAAACAGTCCAAAAGTATTAGTCGATACTGCTCATCTTCTTTGAGAACATTACTTTTTCCATCAACTACCTATTGAGTGGATTGACATCCAAGTAAACCCAGACCTTTTAACCAAACCACCATTACCAAGTCAACTCTCTGAAATTACTACTTACTTAGAACAGCTGGAATTATATCACACTATTGAGGTTTCTATCACAAAACACAACCGGATTGAGATGACAATCGCAGACTTAAAAGAACACTTTAACTTCCAAGGCACTTCTTCTCACTTATTTAACTTACCCAAATTACCAGACCCTGAATGAGATATCCTTAACAATTACTCCCCATTACCATGAGCATCTCAATGCCTAACCAACAACTACTCACCCCTACTACGAGTAACTCATTACAAAGCAGCTTCCCACAATCCCCCTTCTTCCAAACAGATGACATGGAAAACTTTAATTTAAGCATTTCTGATTATATTAACATTATCACCTATAATATCCAGAGCCTAAACAACAACCTTAAATTTCAGCTCTTCCTCGAACACTGTGCCCAACAGAACTATTACATAGTTTCAATTACCGAAACCAAATTAAAAAATCAAAACCTAATCTCAATAACCAACCCTCTATATAAAATTTATACATCCAATCACCAACCCACTCAGGGTACCTCTCAAGCAGCAAGTTTGGGCACAGCATTGGCGTTACACCCCCAGCTACAGCCATATATCTACAACATACAGACCTACTCTGGCACAGCACTTTGTATAGACTTCTTCTTACCTGCAAACACACAATTAAGAGTGATTTCTACATATCTACTCTCAAACTAATCAACACTTCATAGAGCCACCACCAATACTATTAATAATTGGCTTTTAGAAGCAAGACAAAAAAAAATGGCACATAATCATCTTTGGAGACTTTAACAATAATCTGAAAAGGAGGAAAACCCAACACTCGATCTTTAACGTCCTTGAAGCAAACTCCCTTGCAAGTCTCCTTGACTTCCACTCCATCACTACACTCACCTAAAGCAGACAAAACCTACAAAGTCAGATAGATGACATCTGAATAAACTCGGAACAATTACTCCAATTCAAAACCCCTAGTATTATTAATGCTACTGGCATAACTGACAGTGATTATGCAATTATCACGACAACATGGTGGTCCAGACTGGACATCCCCAAACACCGAACAAAAAAGAAAAAAAGAAAGTTCTTTCTCTATAAGCAAATGACGCAGGATACTTGGAAAACGTTCACTGAACTCACCGAAGTAAAAGCTGAAAAATCCTTCCCTCAGGCCCCATCGAAGACCTAACTATGCTTAACAAACAATGGAACTCTCTCACTCGAATCATTTTGCAGTCTGCAACAAAAACAATACCCATATCATATAAGGCTCCTCGCGTCTTTCACACCCACTCACTACAATCTACTAAACTACACTCAGCACTTAAACTGATCAACAGTTCTATTCACATCTGTAAAAATTCACACCCCCCTATATCCTTAGCATTCCTATACTAAACAGTTAATATACATTTGGCCAAAGCCTCCCATCTTTTCCCTCAACTCATATCTCCACTACTCCCCCAACAAGACCTTACCTCAGCTTTTCGCCACCTCAAAGACTCTGCTCATACTATCTCTATTGCCCGAAAAATTGAAGCCTCAACGGCCCAAAGAGACTCCATTTAATTCTATATTAACAGAAGATATGATAACTTCCAAAGTGACACTACCAAAATAATAGACAGCATTCTCCAATAGTATAACGACAAAATAGATTTTGACAAAATCATTACACCCAACTAAGTTATTACCAAACCCTCTCAAATAAAACAAACGACACACAACCACTTCCACAACTGAACCAAAGCCAATTCCCCCAGCATGGTCTTTGCAAATGACTGGGCTCAAGATTATCAACCCCTTCCTTCAATAGCTTCGAAAAGCTATGACTCACTTTTGCAATCTATCTCACTACAAGAGATAGAGGATGCTATAGCTAATGCACCTAGAAAAAAAGCCCCAGGTCCCTCCAGCATTCCAAATGAAATACTTCAACACCTTTATACATACAGCAAAACCATGCTTCTATCTACTTTCAACGTTTGTCTACACCTTCAAGATATTCCTACATCTTAAAAACAGGCCAATGTGTAGCCTATTTTTAAAAAAAAAACTTATAATCACGATCTCAATACTACCCATCCAATCAGTGTTGTACACAGAACAGTTGGGACAAATATGGGACAATTTTGGGACAAATTTGAAGTTTTGAAAAAATACAAATAACACAAATTTTTATTAAGATAACCTCTTTTTAATTCTTAAGTAAAGTTGTTTAAAATTTAATTTTACACATATTTTATTATTACTTTAATATAACTTTACAATTTAGAAAATGAGAAATTGATGGGACAAAGTTGGGACGGGACAAGGTGAAAATGGCTTGGGACAGTCAAAATGTACAACACTGCATCCAATTACCCTGATAGAACATACTCGCAAAATACTTATCAAAATTTTTACACAGTATCTCAGTTCTATACTAACAAAAACACCATTCTTTCTCCTCATAACAATGTTGCTCTGCCACATATATCTACTCTTAACCCTATCCTTACCATTTTACATATAATTGAAAACAGTCATATAAATAACAAACCCTACTGGATTTTAGCCCAAGACATGTTTAAGATATACGATACCATTCATATATCCCTTCTAGCACTTGTTCTCAAATGAATAAAAATTTCCCAGACTTCAATCAATCTCATCGTATCCATCTTCTCCTAACGTCATAACCAAGTAATTACTAACTACGGACTTACCTCATCATACCTCATCGAGGATGAGATCGATCAAGAGGAAACCATTTCACCCATCTTATGGCGTATCTACTATGACCCTCTTATTGCGAAGGTCAGCAGACTCATACTAGGATATACTCTTTAGGCAAACTCCCCCAAAGGCGTCGCAATATTTAGTTCCTCTGTAACAGCTTATATAGATGATACTGTCTAAATTGCCTCCAGCAAACCCCATCTTCAGCAAATTCTTGACATTACCTGTTCCTTTCTTTCATATGCTAATATCAAGGTCAATTCCTTCAAATCAGTACTTATTACTAATGACAAAAATCCAGACCCTTATATAAATTTCCTCGGAAGCACTATCAACAATATTCAACCTAAAGCCTTATTTAGACACCTGGGAACTTGGTTCTCGCGTGACTCATTGCTCCGATCTATACAAGCACATATATTAAAAGAAATATATTACAGCATTAATAAACTTAGATACTCACAGATTACACCCAAACAGGCAGTCTATATAATCAACAATATCATTTTCACATGAGTAGCTTACCGACTCCAAAATTCCTACCTCAGCTCTATGCAGTTAAAAAACATTACCAACTCATATACCGGCTTGGTAAAGCAAAAGGTGCTTCTTGCCCGATTTATACCCAATTCTACTATTCACCACCTGGACATTTATGCTCTGAAAACCCTAACACATATTCAACAACAACTGTATATCCAAACACTTGACTGAACTCTTAACTCTCCTGACTTTGATATATCCTCACTAAAAGTCAGATTACAATAGCTGCAAAATGCTATATATACAAACTTCTCAATCCTGGATGACCCCCACTTTTCCCTAAAAGAATACAAAACCTATATAGTACAAGCAATCTTGTCTCTCCATGGCCTCAATATCAGCCTCACCTGCGATACAAACAACTGGCCTATCCCCAAAACGATTTTGGAACCTCCATTAATAGGCTAATTAGCCAACTTAAATGCCTACAATCGATTAAGACCTCTCTTAACAGGCATAATATCGGTTACATCAAACAATTCCTAAATATCCACAACAACCATATCCTAGAGTAGAAGCAGATTCATCATAACATTTCCAAAATCTCACGTGGCAGAATATCTCGATGGTTTCATCAAATTCAAAGTCTAATAGTGGACAACGCTAATCCCTCAACCACCCTAGTGCACCCAAACCTATTCATCAACCAGCGAATCCCTTTCGGCAAAAAAATCTGGACTATCACAAATACAAAAACCTTTGGCAAAATATCAAGTTACTAGCAATATCTGGCCATCATACAACACTACACACTTGACCATTATACTCTCATACTATCCCAATGCCAAAAATGTATACAGAATGACAAAGCACTAAACAAAGCCAAATGCACCTTTACATGCCCGATACAACATCTGTACCAAATTCAAGTCAACTATAAAAGTTATCCATGCACACTTACCAAGTCTTTTCATCAAAACTTGTCCCTCAACTAATGAACCTATTTACACCTGCACTATTTTACCCACTATTAACTATAGAACTTCACTATTTTTCTCAAATTTTCACCAACAACCAACCACAAGTCTGGACACTTTTTACTGAAACAAACTTCGACTTATCGATTACCATGCACTTATCCCTTAAAAAATTTCAAGCCAGTTTTTCTCCCACCACATGTGTGCATTTCACCAAGCCAAACATAACTTGGCTAATTACTAATAAACACTAGCACTCCCCTATCTTAGTGACACTCTCAACAATTGCACTACTCATCACAGTTAGCCTTCCTCATGCCCAAATTACAATTAATACCAAACTACCATGGCTTTTCTCTCTTCTCTCCATAAACAACTACGACTACACAAAGCTGACTTCAATTGAGTCAAACAAATAATTTTCGCTATCAAAACTGCAAAGGATTTAACAATCCTACCCTCATTTACAAACCAGGAACTTTTAGCAAATAATCCAACCCACCTGGAGATACAAATCGATCTAGATCCAAGCCCAGTTCTAAACTTGGCTTTTACACCAAAATTTCACCAGGTTCCTTGTATCTACTCAATCCATAACTTAACCAAAATACTTCACAAAGCTCAAAACCGATCCAACTGGCTTCATCAAAACAGGAATATCACTCTAAATAACCTTCATCCAGAAATCAATTGGCAACTAACCTTCGAATCCATTAATTACAAAAACGAACCTCTACAACAACACACAAATCCCAAAAAAGCTAAACTAAAAGCATTCAAAGTGAAATTACTAACAAATAAACTACCCACTCACCTTACTTTGTTTAACAGAAATCTAGCTAAGTACCCCAATCCCTATTGCACAAAATGCCCAGACCAGATCGAAAACATTCTCCACTTACTATCTTGCCAACACCACTCACAATCTCTACGACAACTTACTATCAACTCGATCAAAGAAATTAGCAAGAAACACACACTAACAATCCCTAACCTCGAGCAATTCACACAATTCTTCATTACACTTCATACATCAGCAAAAATATATATGCGTAAACTTTTGTAAGTTTTTACGGTGCGTAAGAAAATCATAAATTTATGTAAAATTTAGCGTAAACCTACGTAAATCTTATGGTGCGTAAGAAAATCGTAAATTTACGTAAAAATTTTACGTAAATTTACAAGTTTCTTATGCACCGTAAAACTTACGAAAATTTATGGAAGTATATAAAAATTTATAAATCCTAAAATTTAAATCTCAAGAAAAATAAAACTATTTACGAAACTTTTAAAGAT
>CAJVPY010006810.1:0-10209 GCA_910591965.1 Dentiscutata erythropus | reverse complement strand
CCCCAAAACAACCCGACACACACAAGACAGCCGCCCCCAAAAAAAAATAAAAAAAAAGCATAATAAAAAAAAAAAAAAAAAAAAAAAAAAAAAAAAAAAAAAAAAAAAAAAAAAAAAAAAAAGAGATGAGATTAGTTTAAGATTTCAAAAAAAATTTTAAATCACAAAACTCTCTTCACACAGACTACAAATATTAGGTACTGTAATCTTTTCGTCTTACAATTATATTCCATCCATGATTATATGTGTGACGCATGTTCTTCAAAAATATAGATTAAAAGAACACTCAAGATTTTAATATTATTCGTCTTCTTATTAAGATGATTCAAATTGTATTAAAATAATGAGTGTTCAATTAATTGTTTTTATTGAAAAGTAAATATTCTTTACGTCACTCATATATTTTAATTATTATATAATTTTTTACGTAGTCTGTGGAAAAACAAATTAAAAATTCAATAAAAATTAAATATATACCTGGTTGTATATGTCCAACTTGTTTGCTTGTCCAAGTTTTTACGAGGTTGGTGTTCGTGTTTGACTGGTGTAAATATGGTTTAACTTGTTCCTGTGTAACTATGAATATTAAAAAAAAAATTCGAATAAATAAATAAATATCGATATGTAATAGTAATACCCGATACAGTTAGTTTAACTATTAATATCACTATTCTACTATCGTTATTATATTATTTATTATACTATACCTGAATAAAGTTGAACGTCTTTTAATGATGATGATGATTTTGGAGTATAAAAGTTAACGGCGCGAGCGATTGAAAGGTCAATTTCATCCACAAATTCAAGAGGTTCCATCACATCAGGATTATTAGTGTACGTAGCTCCAATTACAGTTGCTAATTTATTTCCATGTTTTTCAGCTGCATGTGCTTTATAAGTTTTGACCCATTCGTGATATTTATCATATACTTCAGGTTCTTCATCATCATCTAAATATTGATGCCAAAATTTTATCACTATAATAGCAAATACACCACAATCTGATGCCAAAAGTAGAACGCATGGATCTTGAAGTTGATTATAAGTTTCATTATTCCAATGAAAGTCATATAAATATTTAAATTCAGGTATATAGCTCACAATATTTTCTAAAAATTCATCGATTTTATCGTTATTTGATATATGTTTCCAACAATAACGACTCCAACGATCCATTTTATATAAATATTCCAAGAAAGGTTTATACCATTCTTTACCAATAGTAATTATATGATCAATATTATTATCAATTTCTACAAAGTTCCATTCATAAGAAAATTTAAAAGTAATGGCTGTGTTGTTATTAGAACTATGATATTCTCCATTAGTGTAAGTGAAATATTTTAAGGATTTAAAAATACGAGCAATTTGATCTAAGGCCTGCTTTGAACAAATATCTCCGTGAAATAGTTTTTGTGTTAAAGTTTGAGTTGGTAATTTATTCCTTCTTTCTTGAATTGCTTGAAAAATAATTCTACCTAATTTAAGAACTAAATTTTGCATGTCTCTTTTGTAGTCACTATCCATAACTTGAGAAGTAACACATTCGACACATTTACATTCCATTTTTTAAAAAAACTAACGTATTGATTTTTTGTAAATAAAAAATAATAAAAAAATTTGAATAATTTTTGAATACGTAATATAAATATATTATATATATTTTTTCTTTATCAAAAAATTGAATATCATATCAAAAATTATTATACGTAAAGGATGAAAATTTTTTTTTTTTAAAAGAAACAAAAAAAAAAAAAAAAAAAACTTAATCAATCATTCATCCATCCATCCATCCATTAACGTTAATATTTAATTATTAATTCTTTAACCAATAAGACTACAAACAAAAAAAATCTTTGACGTATATCTCTAGTCGACATTCGAATTAGGAATACGACAGATGGCGTTTTTCGTTACAAAATATTCTATTTAAAGTTAACACTAAAACATAAGTACAGATGTAGCATAAACACAAACTTCTTCTAATATACATATATACTTGATATATCTAATCTTTCGAAAAAATAGTGGTACTTCAACACTCTATTGTAGAAATGGCATTACAATGGGTCCTCTTATGGTATATTACAAAATGCGGTTTTACGACTATCGCTGCGGTCACACGTGCATTTACATAATCTTTTGAAGAAAGTTTTCTTTCTTTCTTTTAAACATATACCAATTTTATATATTTTTATTTTTGTAAATCTTGATCTTTTATTTTTTACGGCATCATCCGGTAGTTTCAAACTAATGAGGTATTATTAATAAAACATGATTCGACCAACGTTGAAGAGTCAAGATTTCTCATGCATAAAAATTTTTTTAATCAAAAAGCGAAATGATTTAAATCTCTCGTATATCCTTATATTAACTTTGCGTAAAACGTATCACTATTAATCAATCTATATATTATGCATCTTAATTGCCTATATGTATTATAACGTTATCATTATTATAATATGATAAATTATGGATTTATTACAAATTTTTTTGGAATCGTGTGATGTATACCAACATTTGTTATGCATGTACTTTATTAGGAATAACGTTTTAACAATGACATCTAGACATATTTATATTGTACTGTTACTGTACATACATACATACATACGTACGTACATACGTACGTACGTAAGTTAGCTGGTAGCAGGTAGTAAAAAAATTTATGGTAGATCGATACGATGAATACGATGAACAAAAATGCTCAAATCTTTTCCTTTATTAAAATGAAATCTTGAAAAGCAATGATTTACGCGTAATTTTCGTTATTTGTCACGTGAACAATCAGTCGATAAATTATATATCGATATATATACTGTAAAATAATACTGTAAAATACTGTAATACTAAATTATATACATATATCTAAGAAAGAGAATATTCAAATTTGGTTGTAAAATATTTTTAAATGCTTGCCCGTGAGAGTATATGTTGTACGTGCGTATGCATAAACGGCTTTGCAATCAAATTCTCGTCCTAGACCGTTTACAACCGTAGGACTTATCTCTTAAGGAAATTTTATAAGCCTTTAAACTCCAAATTCAGAAAAAAAGGATTCGGAACCTATCATTAATGCGTGAGGGAGACTGAACTTACGTATGTACAGTACATAATAGTAACTGATAACTGATAAGCATCTTACTGTACATGTACATATGACAGTACGTACTGTACGTATGTACTGTAACAGGTGTGAATTATATCTTTGCTGTATTAAAAAAAATGAGCCATGCCTTTCTTTTTTTAAAAATTTATACCTCTTTTTAAAATCTTTAGTACGTACATAATTTAATATTCCAATTATATAGAATTTAAAAATGTCAAGTTATTCAACTTATATTTATGAGTGAGCGCTAAATATATAAAGATATAGTGATAATATTTCTGTAAGGATGATAAGTAAAAAACTTTATCGTGTATGCATCTAAAATAGTAATACATACATAAACTATATAGAAAAATGAATCTTATCTAATCAGTGAATTTAAGTTGTGCGTGCGTACATAACAGATAATTGCAAACGTGTTTCTTATATTTACGTACGTCGGATATTATTGAACAAAATTGTATAAAGGATAAAGTGTCAAGTATTACGTATTACGTATTACGTATTACGTATACAATTATACGATCTCTGTTTTAACATAACAGATAACCATCGACAGTAAATCATTTAATGCATTTATTAAATCACTTAACAGTTAATACAGTTAATACAGTTAATACAGTTAATACTTAATGTTAAATGTTTAAATACTTAACGTTATTGTACGTGTTACAAATTAATATAATTTTATTACGTACCAATACCAATACGTACCAGTATTTATTTTATTTTATTAATCATATATATTTATTCATTTTATTAATCTTCATCTTTTTTTACAATTTGAAAAACTTCAATTTCATCCATAGAAAATTTGGTTCTATCCAAAATCGCGTACATATAGTCTCTCTTTTGACAACTATTTTTAAAAATATATAAATCCCCATTTCCAAATCCAATAAATTGACTATCATCATCAGATATTGCAAAATGATGTGCTACTACTCTACTTAATGTTGTAATTTGTGATTGTGAATCACTACATAATGAAAATATAAAACTTTCGGTTGATGAACTAAATTTATTTGTTCCAGACCAACTTTTTGGATTATATCCTCCCATAACTATTTGTCCTGTTCTTGTTTGTCCATTAAATGATGATGTTGTTGCTGATGGTGTTGCTGTAGATTGAATCTCCGTTTGAATTAAAATTACTGTTGCTCCTTGATTAAAACATCTTTTTCGAAAATCTTCTACAAAAAATCCATCTCTACTTCCTCTTAATAATAATTTAAAATAATAAGGATTTTCTTTGGGTAAATAATATTCTGGATCTTCTTTACGATCTATCCAACTTGCTATTAATGCTGCTCGTTTGGAATCAATAATTGTTGATTCAAGTATATATTTTGGTACTCTTGCTGGTAATATTGCTGTTTTTGGTATACTTTTTGGTATAATAAAAAATAATTTTAAATTTTCTCGAAGTTCTTTTGGTAAAAGTTTTTTATATTTTCTAACTTTATAATAATATTCTGTACATGTTAATTGATAAAATCTAACATGTTGAACACTTCTACGAAGTATTTTCTCTAATTCTTGATTCTCTTCTTGACTCCAATTGGTTGGTTCTAAATCTTTAATATTTGTTTGTGCAATTCCCCATCTAATTACATTTTCCCAAATTTCTATTTCTTTCATTTGAAGATTATCTTTAGCGATAATAGAAATTAATGCTTCTTCTTGTAATAATCCAAAATCTTTTGATAAAAATAATAATTGTGGATCATCAATAATTAAATTGATACAATGTGTTAAAAGTTTTCCAAATAATGTTCCATTACATGAAACTGTATTAAAAACTTGAACTATATTTTGTCGAAACCAATCCATTGAATTCCATTGATTAATCCCTTCATTTTCATTCTCTTCATTCTCTTCATTCTCTTCATTCCCTTCATTTTCTTCATTCTCTTCATTCTCCTCATTCTCATCATTCTCCATAGGATAATTATTAGAAATTGTTAAACTAGATGTAATATAATCTTGAATATAATCAACTAATTCAATAAGATTTAATTCATCTGAAGCGATGAGTAAATCTAAAAGATTATTTTCTATGATGCTGGTATCTAAATCAATATCACCACTATAAATATATCTAAAAAAAAAAAATTTGTTATAAATAAAATAAAATAATTTTAATAAAATAATTAATTCAAAAATAATTCTTTTTTAAGAAAAATTATTATAAGGGAGAGGGAGGTATTGTGGCAAAGTTAAAATATTTTCGATCATAACACATTGATACCGTGGGAGGTATTATGGCGAATCAAGAATATCTTATCGGAACCGGATGAAATTTCGGACAAAATTTATATCATTCGATTCCTCTCAATGAGAGAAATCGAATGGTATAAATTTCATCCGGTTCTGATCATGGGAACACCAGATATCCTTGATTTGTCACAATACCTCTTTGTGTTTAATATTGTAGATAGAGATAATATGACGAATCGGGGTTATCTCGTGATCCTGTGATCAGAATCGAATAAAATTTACACCATTCAATTCCTCTCGGCGAGTAGAATCGAATGGTATAAATTTCATCCAATTCCGATTATTGAATCCCGAGATAATCCGATTCGCCATAATACCCCCCTCCCCCTTATAATTATCGCTTATATTGTTATATGATACAACTAGTAAACCTATTAAAACTAATAATAAAAACTTACTTTAAAATAATTCTAAAAACATTTGGTGTAATATTTGACTTTTGAAAAGTGATAATATCTCCTTCTTTCTTGGCCCAATTTGTTGATAAAGCTGCTCGAAAATATGGTGATCTAGCTCGTAAGATAACTGAGTGTGCTTTAAATATTTCAACATTTGGTTCTTCTCCCACAGTAATGTGTAAATTAAAATCATCAGCTTCAGTATGAAGACGAGAAATATCTCGTACAACAGTAAATGATAAATCTTGAGGTAAATCTTGAGGATTATTAGTAATCATTTTCTATTATTCCTCTTTTACTTGCTTTTCTTTTAACGGTTTTTTTTTTTTAACTTTTTTATGATAAAATATAAATGTCTTGAAAAATTTTTTAAATAATAATAAAAAAAAAAAAAAATTAAAAAAAGCCGAGCGATTTAAAAATTCATTAAAAATATTATGGTCATTAAATGTTGAACTTGCATAAATGTTTCGTAACACTAAATAATTATGCCAAATAAAGGGATTTTTCGTAAATTTTATTTACGCGGCTTATTTAAAATTGATGTCGTGTGATACGTAAATACGTATTTTGCACATCCCGTTATCATACAGGGAATAATACTTGCTTTGTTTTTTTTTCCTATCATCATAGATTGGCTTATTCGGCTTAGTGTTATTCTTTTTTCTTACTAAAGTTGTTATCATTAATCTGTTTTTTTTATTTATATATATTATAATAATATAAATATTTTACGACTCTGATTAGATTTATCTTAATGAGACGAATGATATCAAATCATTCAAATCAGTGATAAATCGCATGATATAAGTTATTAATTCGTTATAATACCCTATTTTCCTTAATACTTTTAGATTTTTTTAAGGGACAATGTCTGGGAAAGTTGTAAATTTAAAGTCCCGCACAGGCTAGGTTTTTCTGTAATGGTATGTTTCTCAGTATAAGCCTCTTTTTTTTCAGAGGCTTTGTATCTCATCGGGGATTTCATCATTCGTCATGGGTTTCACCTTTTTCAGGGGTGTTATTTTTTCGCTGAGGATTTTGTCTTTCTCAAGAGGCTCCCTTACAATATTTTAGAATATGTCTTTTCTATGTCTACGACCTCATTTAGATTTCTTTTTGAAATAGATGCGATCATAAGTACTTTGAGCTAGAATCCTACTGAACGGAAGATAGTACTATATTAAGTGTCTCAAAGCATTTGTTGATACTGAAAAAGGTCGAAGAGTGAACAATCAAAATAACTATTGCATATGTATAGATCGGTAAGTTGAAGAGATAACGTCGCGTAGTTCTTTGAAATTACTATTTTTTCACAAAGCCATTGTCAGGGCATGGGTAACCTCTGGGGTTATCTAATGTTTAAGGCTACTGGCAATGGTTCCATTGGGGCATAGGTGACCTCTGGGGTTGTCTGATGCTGAAGCCTCCGGGCCAAACCAATGGGTTAAAAAAAAAATATAATAGTGAATTATGACTATTACTGGTTTCAATTTTCGTTAAGAGGTCTTAGCTTTTATCACTTACTGACTCTAACAACTATAATTAGGATTATGAAAGTTAGAGCATTTGAATCATGTGTCTATAGCTATACCTGATTTTAAACAAGTATTAGAGTTTATATATAATAAAAATTATACTGTATTTTATATAAGATTAATAAAAAATAAAAATTGGTGTATATGATATTTTTGTTGGTTTTTTATATTGGTTAAATTAAAATGTTAAAAAAATTTAATTTATTACTGTAATTACTGTATCAATAAAAATTTTAAATATGGTGTATACAAAAAATTAGATATAATATAAAAATTTTTGATTGTTTTTTAAAAATTTACTATATACTGTATTATACTTTATTCTAATCTTTAACTACTATATTAATATTTGTTAAATTTATTTTTGTTTTGTTATTGTTTTAATAATTTATAATTTTTAAATTTTAATTTTTTAATATAATAATAATTACTATATTTCAGTGTTGGCGCTGGACATATGTCCAACTAATTTTTATGTTATTGGACTGGACTGGACATTGGACATAATACTTGGACATATGTCCAGTCCAATATGTCCAATAATTCTAAAAAATATAAAAAATTTCTTTTGATAAAAATGTGGCCTAGCAAAAAAATTCCCTTGAGCGATTTTACTATATATTTCACTAATTTCTAGCCCTAGTATAAATGCTAACCTTAACTTTTTATAAATTTTATCTTCATCACATGATTATGATTTTCTTGGTTTAATACTGTGAAGATTTTTAATTGGCTATTTGTCACATGATTTATATATTACACAATGTCCAATGTCCAATACCTTTTGGTCCAATGGATTGGACTGGACTGGACATGGACTGGACATTGGACATGTCCAATATCCAACCCAACACTGCTATATTTATATATTAGATATTGTACAGTAGTTAGTTAAACAACTATAAAAATTTTAATTTTTTTTTTTTTAAACTTTAACAATTTTGTCATTAACTTTTATTACTTATTTAACCGACTAGTACATACATATTACATATATTTTTATCAATCTAATTAAATAGTTGTTATGATCTCATCTGGCTACCCCAATATGGTGCCTAGATGCAACTGTCTGCACTATTTCACATATGAGATGGATATCCTCAGACACCTCTATCAAGAAGCACTCTAAATTCTGATTTATCTCAGAACCTTAATATTTTTACTAATTCATATATACCCCGCTATATATATTACTATACAATGTTTACCAGTTATAATCCACCCTCATCACTTATCACATTACTTCTAATTTATTTCTTGTATAACTTCCAAATTGGTGTTCTAGAACTGGGTGCTTTTCTTGTTTCCAGTTTGGTATCTCTCGAGATATTACTTCAGATCCTAATCCATATCTCAAGCCAGATGCTGCTACCATTCGAAAACCCATATCTCAAGCCACCTGCTGCCGCCATTAGGAGAGCTGTTTGCATGATTCCAGGTATTTACATTGTACACCACCAAATTAGACTACTACTTCTTTTATAGTACTCCCTCTTGGTATGATATTACAGAAGTCTAGATCCTTAGGACGGGAGTTAAGTACCTCATTTAATTACTGTTACAAGCCAGTAACCCAGGACCCACTCTTTCATCATGCTTCCACGACTCCTATATAGGTTGTACGACATATTACTCACTGGCTGACTTTATTTTCGTATCACTGGAACACTTGCTTCCATGCTTATTGAGGTTTCTTTTAACCAGTTTTTCTTGTTTCCTTGTGCTAGAGGTGTTCCATATTTGGTAAAGCCATTCTCTTACCACAGCCCTTACTATGTTTACCGCTTCTCTCACCACTTCTAGATATACTGCATATAGCCGTTCTCCCAATCAAGATTTCAATACTGCTTTAGAGTTGTTGATACTACCTTGCCAATTGTGGATTCACACACAGCCTTCTGCAATATTACCTTCTGTGGCCCATGTTACACACAGTACCCAATCTTCTCCATGGCTCAGGACTCCTTCCAAGAATTTTTTATCAGCCAAATATGTACTTTACATGGTCTTACTGCCACAGGGTTTTGCATTTAAAAGCTCTTGCAGGTTACAGAGATAATTAATTAAATTAAATACTACCAGCTGTAATTAAACTGTTAACCTTGTCTGTAGAGGGTTAAGCATCTAGACCACTAGACTATGGGACTCTAACCCTAAAAATTTTAATTTTATAAACTTTAAACAAAAATATTTAATAATATTTATTTTTATTTAATAAAGCTTTTGCAAATAGTCAAAATATTCTTTTTGATGATTACTTTTACCAAATTTCATAGCAAACTTTTTTTGGTAAAATAGTAAAAAAAAAGTATATAAACTAAAAAAAACTATAAACTATTTAATATTCATTACTTTTCTTGATGACTAGTATTCAAAAATAAGCTGGCTCATCACGGCTTGCTGTGGCTTACTGCATGATAAATTTGAATTTATTACCAAGCCATATAATATTTTTGAATCTATTATGTAATAAATATGAGATTATCATATAGCTTGGTGATAAATTTGAATTTATCACATTGTTACAATGCTATAGCCTTCTTGTTAACCACATAGCACAGTAACAAGGTCACCCGGTGCAGGGATTCTGCTACTGGAATATACACGGGGTGGATGTTAAGTACAATTAAGTATCCACAAGCAGAAGGCAAGCAGTTCAGTATAAGGATAGTGTATTATAAACCTTTATTTATTATAGAACAAAAGGATAACCTCCTTTAGAGATCCTAAAGAGAGTTATACATTACAAGAGAGAATTACAAAACTAATTCTATATGAGAGAGAGGTAATAGTTTCTAACTAGATACTCATTAAAACCTATCTAAAACCTATTTTTACAAGAAGAGATTTATACTCCCTTTATATATTTTTTACAAAATAGAAG
>CAJVPY010006809.1:0-10209 GCA_910591965.1 Dentiscutata erythropus | reverse complement strand
AAAATGTTTATGTCTCTTATAAACATAGCATTATTTTTTTCACTTTTATGTATGAATAAGGGTTTTAATTTTGTTGTCGGGCTTAGATAGAAGAAGTCTGAAAGAAGTAAAAGGTGGTCATAACGGGCGGCAAGGTCCACTATTGAGAGCCAGGTCATATCCAAGTGCAGGAGGGGTTTGGAAAGAGGAAAATCTTGCTATAGCAGGTCGAACATAGGTACCAATTGAGGTAACTGGGTTAGTTTTAACTTGTAATTTAGGTAACATTAGGTTTAATGCTATGGTGCTTGTCGTTTAGAGATAGTTTTCATATGCTATCTGCCGACAAGTTAAAAGTTTATCACTTACCTTTCTAAATGCAACTTAATGTAAAATTTTACCAGTCTAGAAGACTTGTACAAAGCCTAATAAAGTTAAAGTATAACTGCTGAATTTATAAAAAAAAAAGAAAAAAAGATATCTAGTATAAAACTCTTAGTAAAATAGCTTAAACACAAACTACTTAAATTAGATACCAAAAATACATGTATAGCTAGTAGTACTTTTATTATAATTATAATATATAACTATATACAGTATCTAATAAAGGTCTCTAGGCCAAAGAGGTCATATTAACACTAAAAAAAAGATAATATAAAATTCAATTTTATACTTTAGTAGAGATTTATTGAGTATTGTTAAATTATTGCTTAGGTAGTTAATAGAAGCTTAGTAATTTGCATATTGGTAATAATAAATTAGAAAATAAATATAAATTGCAAGTGAAAAAAACTCTTTCTAATAATCATTTGTACCAAAAATCCAAACACATATTTTGAAAAAAACAATAGTGTATAGTAAAAACAGAGAGTATACTAGCAGCTATAAGTCGGCAGCTGTTATTTAAAAGTAGTTCTTATATGCTACCTGCTAACTTCTTTAGAGTTTATCACTCACCACATGCATGGCACTTGTCGTTTAGAAGTAGTTCTCATATGCTACTTGCCAACAAGTTTAGAGTTTATTACTCACCAAAAAGTAATGCATAGGTGCTTCACCTCTTTCCTAAAAGAAGGTTTAGAAGTTGTTGAGTTTTTCTATAGATGTAACTACTTTTCTTGGATACAAGTGGTCTATCTCCAGATATTTTTCACTTGACTAGTCTTCTCCAAAATTTTTGACAAAAAGTAGGTAATTTGGTTTACCTCCTCCAAAAGATTAGTATTATTTATCTCCCAAATTTGGACATATCTAGAAATGCAACCATGTGCCTTGTTTATTGATGAATACGATATGCAATATAATCTGTAGATACTGGGTTCTTCACATAACTGGGATCAGATATCTGGCATGAGAGGCATCTGGAGGTGGCTGGTAGTTAAATAATAAATGTTTTATATTATAGTCAAAATATACATTGCAGTTGTTATAAAATTTTTTCTTAAACCTGGCATAGGTTATAATAGTATATTTCTTGTTTTGTTTTTTTTCTTTCATTCTATTTGTACTATTTTTTAATAGAAATAGTTCCCCCTTTGTTGGCCCTTAAGCTTTTTTTTTATTTTCTTTTTTTTATCTTATTGTACCCTCTTTTTTTTCTTTTTAAAAAATTCTTTTTCATTCTATTTGTTTTTTTTGTAGTATTGGTAGTTTTGTATTAGATATGAGATTATCACTTTCTTTTGCTCTTGGTAAAGGAAAGAGATAAGAAGAGAAAAGCTATAATGAGCTGACAAAGTTTATCTAACTTGTATACAGGTTGGTGCGACAAGTCATATATGGGCATATTTATCACAGCCAGGTGATATTAGTCTTGCAATCGTGAGACATTCTGTTTTGGTTATAAATAATGTATATTGTTCGAGAGAGTTCAACTCTTACCTAATATAGTCTTAATAAATTGAGCATTGGCAAGACTGTTAAAGAATTATATATATATATATATATATAAATTGCAAGTTCATATATATTATACATATTATAGTAATAATATAATTAATAAATTACATAATTATACTAATACAATAACTATAAATTATTATTTTTTAAACTATATAGCATACAAATTTGTATCTAAAATAATTTTTGTACATTTATTTAAAATTTTATTAAGCCACACTTCTTCTATTTTCTAAACTAAAATGAAAGTATACTATGTTTTAATTCTTATTTTATAAAATTTTTTATCAATACTTCAAAAATTAGTTATTTAGCAATGACTATAATAGTAATTAATAGGATTTTTATACCCAATTTTAATACTAAAAAAAGAACTTTCACATGACACTTGTAAAAATTTTTTACAATCACTATGCAGAGAATCCTTTTATAATATAACTTTAAAGTAAATCAAAGATTTTTCATAACTAACTTAATATAATTGATTTTTAAAGTGATGTTAAAGAGATACAATAGCTTAAAAGTATAGGTAAAATAATTTATTTTTTAGCCACTATGTAAATCTATATTTCCTAATTAGCACAACCAATTAGAATAAAATATTTATAAAAAAAATTTGATTTTTTTTAAAATATTTTAATATACAAATTTGTATATTAAATCTGACAGTTTAAGAAATAAAACAAATTGCAGTAATATAGTTAGACTCTTTAAATATACCCTCCCTAAATGCATGATATAAGTTTAGGCCTATAGTGAGATTTATAGATAAATACATATTTTTTATTTTGTAAATACACAATAATTGTCTAGCCTACTTATAAAAACTTTCTATATAAACGTATTTATATGATTATTAACCAATCAAATTCATAATTATATTGGATTTTATTGGTGTTCTCTAATTGTAGCTCTCTCTAAATACATGCTTTAAAGTTGGTTCCAACAACATGCATTTAGGGAGATTTGATTATAAATTGTTTCACATTGCAGTATAAATTATTGTTTGCAACTTTATTTTTGCTAAAAAATTAGTACCTAAATACTTTCAGCACAGATGAAACTAATTTTTATGCCAGACTTATGTTGGTTTCTGATTTCTAGTTTAAATAATTAATAACACTAAATAATACAAAACAAATTAAAACTTAGTTAGTCAAGTTAATATAAAAAATAACAATATATTAAGATTTAATTATCAATTATAAAATAATTTTAATTTTTAGAATTAATTTACAGCCCTACCTATAATTTTATAAATACAAATATTTTCTATTAAAGGAAATAATACTAAAACTGTATTCGTAAAATGGCAAATAATTACATAGCTAAAAATGAGGATCGAGACTGTCAAGAAGCTCGAGAATGAATTGAAGCAGGATTTAGGCCAATTAATTATTGCGATGAAGTTGAAAAATGAAAAAACTACAATTTTACTTCTCAAAAAACTAAATTATGAATAAGTGCCGGGACTGGTACTGTATATTGTTAGAAACTTCCATGATTCTAGCACTACAATTGGAGTCACAGAGCCTAAATATTGATATCCAGAGGTCATTGCAGCTATAGAGCCTAAACTTACAGCCAAGATTACTGCACTGCCACTGCAGCCACGAAGCCTTACTATTCATATTAAAACCCAAGTCTCATTCCATTAAATTTGCACTAGAGTGTAGAAGATGCTTGAGCTAGCCTCTTTCAGGGACCTTAGTAGCTAGACCACAAAAACTTTTCCAGTCATGTGAGTGACATCCAATCAAAATAATCAAAATATTGAAGATCCTTTTAAGATTTTAAAAAATATTTTTGATTTTAGTGAAGATTTCTCAGTAACGAATTGATTAAACTCAGTAAATTTTTTTTTATTTTAATTCTAGACTTTTATAGAATCAAAAAAAAAAAATTCATTGAATTTGGATAGATGGTTGTTGAGAAATCTTCACTAAAACATTAAAAAATATTTGAATATCTTGAAAAAAAACTAAAAAATCAGGTTAAATTTTTTTTTTTAACTTTAAATAACAATTTCTCAACAACCATCAATTCAAATTTGATGAATTTTTTTTTATTTTAATTCTGTAAGTTTATAGAATTAAAATAAAAAAAGTGTTAAAATTGGATAGGCATTGTTAAGAATGTTTAACAAAGGTTTTTTAAAAAAATTAGCAACAGCATTTTTTTTATAAGTACCTAAACTTTGAACAAAGATTACTCGGTACTTACCTGATTAAATTTGATAATTTTTTTATTTTAATTTTAAAAGTTTATAAAATTAAATTAAAAAATTTGGTCCAATTTGATCAGATAAATGCCAAGTAATCTTTGTTCAAAGTTTGGGCATCTATAAAAAAAAAGCTGTGGCTAATTTTTTTCTGAACTATTTAGTAAAGGATCTCAACAACCACCTATCCAATTTTGATAAACTTTTTTTTATTTTAATTCTAAACTTACAGAATTAAAATAAAAAAAATTCATCAAATTTAGAATGATACATGTTGATAATTTGTTCATTGAAAGTTTAAATAAAAAATTGATTGTAATTTTTTTTTTAAGAAAATTTTTTAAAAATATTTAAATAAGGACTTTCAGCAATTATTAGTGGTGTAGTTGCATTGAGGTAATTAATTACAACCGAAAGTTGTGAAGTTGCAAATTTTTTGAAGTATTGACGTAGGCAGTAACTCTGGTCATAGGTCGTAATTATTGTAGTATGTAATATTTTGTGTGTTGGAGTTGGATCATAATTCTGGTGATAATGATAGTAATCAATCAAATAAACTATGTGTACGTAATTGACTTATGACGTATGTAGTATAGTTTTTTTTTTATATTTCTTTCAAAATCATGGATCACGAAATTGTAGACTTGTCTGAATATAATGCTGAAAATGACGTACTTATTGAAAACAGTACTGACATATTAAATGATCCCAGAATTATATATTCACCTGAAGGACTGGTGGGCGAATTTTTAGCTTCTTGGTTCAAAATAGCAATAGTATTTAATGAATTTATTAAAAATGTAATAAATATATATAATAAATAAATAAGATTGGAAAACTATTTAGCTGATAATTTTCACAATAATTTTGGCTATAACTTTCTTTGTTTTGAAGATCTTAACCGATACATATAAATATTATAGTATGCTTTATAGCATGTGAAGTTTATTATGAAATGCGACCATATTATGACATACGGCATACAATACCTCAAACAGCATTACATCATGTGTGCTGTAATAATACAACAGGCATAATTACATGCCGTGACGTATTCTGAGTTGTAAATTTTTAAATTCGCTTCCACTACTAGCAATTATCTATTCAAGTTTATTGAAAATTTTTTTATTTTAATTCTGTAAGTTTATCAAATTAAAGTAAAAAAAAATTATTGAAATTGGATAGGTGGTTGTTAAGAAAATTTACTAAATAGTTTAGAAAAAAATTAGCCACAGCTTTTTTTTTATAGATGCCTAAACTTTGAATGAAGATTACTTGGCATTTATTTGATTAAATTGGACAAAATTTCTTATTTTAATTCTATAAACATATTAAATTAAAATAAAAAAAAATTTGATTGAATTTGATCAGGTAAGTACTGAGTAATCTTTGTTCAAAGTTTAGATACTTATAAAAAAGATGCTGTAGCTAATTTTTTTTAAAAATCCTTTGTTAAACTTTCTCTACAATGATTATCCAATTTCGATAAAGTTTTTTTATTTTGATTCTATAAACTTACAGAATTAAAATAAAAAACTTTTTATCAAATTTGAATTAATGGTTGTTGAGAAATCATTGTTTAAAGTTAAAAAAAAGAAAATTTACTTTGATTTTTTGGTTTTTTTTAAGATATTCAAATATTTTCTAAACTTTTTAGCAAAGATTTCTCAACAACCATTTATTTAAATTCAATGAATTTTATTTATTTTGATTCTATAAAAGTATAGAATTAAAATAAAAAAAATTTACATAGTTTAATCAACTCGTTATTGAGAAATCATTACTAGAATTAACAAAATCTTAAAAGAATCTTCAATATTTTGATTATTTTGATTGGACGCTGCATCACGTGATCAGAAAATTTTTTGTGGTCTAGCTACTAAGGTTTTTTTCAGGGCATGTAATAGCAAATAGAAGATAACCTATTTATTCTTTAAGTACCTACCTTATTGTATCAACCTTCTATTTGCCTACTTTTTCAAATGTGTATAATTCTTAGTTACTATGAGATGCATGGATAGTACTACTTAGCAATAAATCCAGATAATTAGTTTGATCTCAATTTACATAAATTTATTAATCTGTTTTATTGTGGTTTGCAAAATTTTGTGATTAAAAAAAACAAAAAAACAAAAAACATAAAGAAATTATGCAATTTGTAGTAATTCCTTAAAACTACTTTGATATAATAATCTAATCCTTGTCATTATTTTTTGCAATTTGACAAAATTTTGTAAACCGCAATATTTTACAATCATATCTGCCAAAAACACTCAGAAAAAAGAGGTGGTATGATAGTATTTTTTATAAATTAGGCCACTCCAAGCAGATTCTTTGTTTAACATAAGAGATCTGACATTTATTACATAATATTTTAGGGGGTGGGGGTTGAGCATGTATTATATCAATATCTTATATTACACAAAGAAATTATATGATTTCTAAATTGGCCAATAATATAGATCCTATGTGGGGGGAAGGGGTAGCCCTTATAGTAAATGGATATTACGTAATAAATGTCAGTGCCCTAACATAAAATATTTTATGAAGAAGAGGGGATTAAAAAAAATATAATAAAAAAATACTGCAATTCTATTGGCTGTAAAATTTTTAAAAATTTGAAAACCTAATACTACAATTTGATTGGTTAATAACATGTATAATATTTTATACAAATGGGATTATGTTAAACTAAAAATCAGCTTGGTATGGCCTTATGTATCATCTTAAGAATTTTTCTCGTGTGATGAAGAGTCATGCGGACCGCCTTTATCCTATTAAATTCAAGACTTCGCATCCAACTACTAAATCATTTTTTACCGGGATCCCAAATTTCCGGGCCGGAATGAATCGGGGTTAGTGCTGACTATTCTAGTTAGTGGAAATTATAGTAAAATTATCAGCTGGGCACTTTTTACTTAATGAACGACTATGTGATATTGGACAAACTCGACCCATCTGACCAGGGTTCCGATGCATTCCGACCCGGAATTTTGGGATCTCACTGTATGAGTTAGAGTTGGCTCTGAAACCCGTTGTGCCAAAATCCGAAAGTTTCGGGTTCTAATTATAGCTTCCAAACCCTTATCCGAAACTCGAAACCTCATCCGAAACCCCGAAACTTCACCCGAAACCGCAGAACTTCAATTTTCATACAGTATTAGGCCATGCAGACAAATAAAATTGCTTTTCGAGTAACTTTAGAAAAGTTACAACTGTTCTCAAATTCTGGTACAGTACAACAAAAAATTTCTGATGGCAGAACTCGGAAACTTATCGAATTCGGTCATCAGAAATTTTTCGTTGTCCCAGAATTTATGAGAACAGCTGTAAAATTCTTTATATAAAATTTTTATACTTGTATGAAAAAAAAAATTTATAAAAATTTTTATATGAAAATTTTTTTTAAAATTATTCATCGCGACGCATCGCCACCCTATAATTAAATCAAAACAAACAAAGGATTCGGGTAGGGAAATAATTAGAAGATCTTTTAAATTTGCAAGGAATTTTTTTTGTTAGGATAAAAGGGCAGTTTCATGGACAAATTTAGAGTTAGAAGCGATTTTTTAAAAGTCGTAATCGCTTCGATTTTAATGTTACGCTTGATCATGCATCCTGATTGGTCAACTAGGTTTTCGGAGTTTCGGATTATAGTTTCAGGAATTTCGGGTTTCGAGGTTTAGTATGAGTTGACAAAATCCACTTTTGGTTAGTACGATACGAATTACGCTTTAAGCTATTAAGATTATGTCGCAAATTTAATTTAGGAAGTCTTGCTTTTTATGTTTATACAAATCACAACATATCATAAAAATTAAGTATTATTATAAAAAAAAAAAAAGTTTAATTTCAGATAGTATGGCATTTAAGCTATTCATCTTAAATTTTTATTTCCAGATTTTGAACATAATGCATATAAAAAAATTTAAGTTTCTCTATAATGAATTTAATTCCATAAAGATTATAATCGTTTTCAAAATCATTGGACATATGTCCAATACCAACACTGTCATTACATATTCTATCGGTTCAATATTATGTAATACTGTATTTTAGTATTTTTACAATAACAATATTATAGTTATTGCATAAATAAATACTATAGAAATAATAAAAATCAATTGTATTGCACCAAGCATATAATTTAATATAATTAATACTTTAATACTTACTAGTAATCCGTTTTTGGTTTAAAGAACAATGTTCATGGTCAGACATTCACTTGATTGGCTGATGTAAATCAATTATCTGGGTAACTTATTTATATGGTTTAAAGTACTTTTTTAGAACTGAACGTTTCACTAATAAAAAATCGCCATAAAACTCATTTCCAGCTTTGAACGAACGCTAATATTCACTATACAAAAGAATCTCAAAAGAATATTCTTCCTCGTGGACTTTGCTTAGAAGACAAAATATATTGCCATTTATTGGACCGTGTGAAATTGTACTGTGCTATGAGGGTAACTGGAAGTATTTTCGCCTAAAACTACTTTGTTTCATAAGATTTAAATAAATTTTTTATTGCTACGTAACTATTCAATTTGAAAGGTACAAACTATTTAGCGATAGAAGATTCAAATTCAATGTTTTAATTTAGTCGCTTGGCTAGGGGTTGTCAACCATAAATTAAAGTTTTGGGTTGTATACTGTAATGGGTTTGGGTTTATTAACAATAAAATATTACTTCTCCTCAACTTTACACGTATCTATCTATTCTCTAAGACATATGTGATAATTTCATTTGTATGTATTTATTGGTTTGTAAGCTTTATAAGCTTCTTTCTACGAAGTTTTTTTATCTTCTATTAGTAGTATTAAATGATTAATTTTAAAAACTATATAATTTGATTGGTTAATTATCACGGGAAATCACGAGTAGATCTACAAAACTAACCAATCATACGAATGTCGGCTTATGACAACAATGTTGTGCAGTTATCTTATTTGTATAATTGTGGAATTACTAAAATTGGGTCCTTAAGACGGTATATCACGTGACATAGCGTTTTCATTAACATTAGGGTTAGGGCCCACCATGAGTTAGAGTTAAGGGGGTTACTATAGGTAATATTACCTCCTCCTGACATGTTTTGTGAATACGCCAAGGTTACAGCTTCTTTTTATTTCTCTTGTTTTGCTTTGTCAGACTGATTCGAGATCATCAAATTTTAACGATTTGATTGGTTAGGTATTACGTAACCCGCCCAACTTTAAGGGACCCTAAAATTGTTAATAACGTAATCAATTTCACAAACGTAGCGGTAGTGGAATCGGAAATAATTCCCCTGCATGACCGGGGGAATACAATATTATTGAAGTCATTGATATAGCTTTCTAAAAATGAAAAATCCAGATTCAAATATCTTGTAATACTCAAAGATAATAGTACGGTGCAAGAAATCTAAAAACCACAATCACTTATAGAAACAAGTATAAATAAGTAACATACAGTATGAGTGCCGGCAAGCGAAACTTCGAACCGGCATTAATAAACCGGTTCGAGGTTTTCCTTTGCTGGCACTCATATTGAAATCAAAATATTTCCTAAACTATTGACAACAACAAAGTATGTTATTACAGCTGTTTTCAAAAAGATCTGGAAAACGATTTCAATATACACACTCGTGTGGGGAATCGAAGAATGTGGAATTCTGCTTAGTAAAAGTTAGAAATCCGGGGAAATATCGTGAATTCCCCATGTTATAGTGATCTGCATCTTTCCACAAATTTTTGAAAACGGCTGTAAAGTGGATAATTTAAGAAATATTTGATTTTGATGTGCTAATTGATTAACTTTATAAAGATTATGGTTTTAGATTTTTTTCCTGGTACAAGAAATTTAAAATCTCCATCTCTATACAGAGTTTATGTTGTATATAATCAAATAGCACATTAAATTTAAATTTATCGACTTTAATAGAAATGTTATTTGTCATCTAATTTTTTAGCAGGGTGTGAGTGCAAAAATATCAAGCTAATATATCACATGCATATATGTTTATAATCGTAATCATTTAAACAATAACATCTATTATACCCTGGTCACTATATCAAGATCGCAGGGCATAAATCAGTTATGTCCTGGGCACTATGTGATAAGCGGG
>CAJVPY010006808.1:0-10210 GCA_910591965.1 Dentiscutata erythropus | reverse complement strand
GGACTACTTAAATTAGGCACTCAAAAGGTGCACGTGTGGCTATATGTACCCTTACTGTAATTAAAAAACATAACTATCTAATAAAACGTTCCCCGGCCAAAGAGGTCACCTTAATACCGAAAATATATATATATATATATATATTATATAATTATATATATTATATATAATATATATATAACATAAGATATCTGGCTGACCCCTCTAGGGATATTACGTAATATCTGTCAGCACCCTTATGTGATCAACATATTATAGCAATATGATGTTTTTTTATCAATTTATTAAAAAAAATTTTAATAATGCAAAGATTATTAAATAGTTGCATAAGAGTATGGCAATGTAGCAAAGTGGTGGAGTTGTCGCACCCTCAAGTTTGTTGGCTATAGTACTGAGTTCGAATCCCACTGGTGACATTTCAAATAATTTACTTATATCACGGTAATGGCTTATTCTAAATTGGGCTGGGGCTATGTTATGCCATAGCTCATGCTATAGTACTTGGTAAACTGGGGCATACTAATGCCTTATGGTGCTGGGAGACATAGATATATTTGTGTCATTGTATAAAGAAATGGAACCTGGTATAGGTAGTGCAAACCTATGATTAGTCATCTTGATTAACATAAGACCTACTACAGTAGCCTGAAAGAACTAAAACTGGCTTGGCAAATCCCAATTAAGAAAGTAGTAGATTGATTTAACCAAGTGTGACCTGATACAACAAGACAAATCTGACTAAACCCCAAAAATTAGAGAAGTTGTGTGACAAAAAATTCTTCAGGCAAAAGGGATCTACCAATCTGGCTATCAGAGACACCTAATAGTAACCTTTGGAGAAAAAGGTCATGTGCTATGAAATTATAGACCAGAGATCGATCTTCAGACCTAAGCCTGGAAAACTCGAGTCTGGGCAGACCAATCCTTCTGTACTTTCTGGATTTGGAAGTATGATGATACCAAAAGGAGTAGGGTGCAAAAAGTGATAGAATATAGTACAGGGATATGTGAATCTTAAAAGGGTAGGAAGTAGGTAACAGTAGGAGTTCAATGACTCCAAATGCATGGGTTAAGCTATGGCGTAAGTTACTGAAGTCTAGGTAAATACATTGTGGGAATGTACCACTTTAGCAGGTTTACTTCGAGAATAAATCAGGATATATGGTTCTGTTCTAAGTCTGGCTGTTAATCTAGTGGTGTCACGTAGATCCACATACTTGGTATATGTGGTGAGATTACACCTGGGTCTTAAGTTTCACATGGTTATACTGGCCACCCAAACCCAGACAAATCCCAAACCCCAAAAAACAATTGCTATTTATAAAAAATCAAATTAGACAAATAATTCTAAAATTTTATAAATATATTATCTATAGCTATAAGAATATATTTAATTTATTTAAACAAAGATTATTAATGAAATTTTTGAGCTGTGAGTTTGGCTAGACCCTTTGGGTTTGTCCATATTAAGTAAACTTAAAGTGGACAAACCTAAAAGGTCTGGCCAAACTCATAGCTCAAAAATTTCATTAATAATCTTTGTTTAAATAAATTAAGTATATTCTTATAACTATAGATAATATATTTATAAAATTTTAGAATTATTTGTTTGATTTGATTTTTATAAATAGCAATTGTTTTTTAGGGGTTTGGAATTTGTCCGGGTTTGGGTGGCAAGTATACACATGGTGGAATTAAGAATATGATTAGAGGATTTAAATGGGTACTCCACATAGTGGGGGTGCAGGTATGGCAGATAGTGTAGAACCCTTAGCATAGAACTACCACTTTGGGCAAACTACTTAAATTAGATACCAAAAGTGCATATATGACTATATATACTCTCATTGTATACCAAAATAATATTTAATGATAATAAATCACCATTGACAAAGAGGTTATCTTGATATTAAAAAAAAAAAAAATCAAATAGTTGTATAAAACAATATTTATTTAAATGGTACAGTCTAATTCTATACACAAAAATATATTCTCATATACTACTATATTATGGCTTTAACTATTCTGTCAGCTATGCACAACTAAATATTCTTTATAGATAATATAGTTACTAATGCCTTTGCTTCGCTCACTTTTCTAAATATTTAATACACATTACAACAAATAATGACACTATTGACAAAAGCAATTTATTTCTCTAATAACAATGATATCAACAATGAAAGTGTTGTGTAATGACATCAGAAAAGCAATAAATGACAATCCAGAAAAAAAGAAAACTGTAGTAAAAGTATGAAAAAATGAAAAAATCAAAGCAAAGAGAGAGGAAATATACAAATTTAAAATTCTAAAAGATATCATAATCTGAAGAAACTTATTTAATGTCTGGAAAAAAATTGTTAGCCAACAAGTAATTTGCTATTATAATATAACAATATCAATGACAAAAGTATTTCACTACTCTAATAATAATAACACTAATAACAAAAGCATTTTCGAATAGTATAGCCAAAAAAAAAGAAAAGTATTAGTTATAAAGCAAGAAAAAAAAACAGCAAACAACACAAACAAAAAAAGAAACATATAAACCTAAAATACCACAAACTACAAGGAAGAACAGGTTAAACAGTAACTCCAAACAAATCTACACCAAAATTAATGAAATCTACATTGGTGCTCTAATTATAGTGACACAACTCTATGACTTTATCTATGCTGACTTCAACAAAAACAATTCTAATTGTTAACCAGTTTGAAAAAAACCCCCCAAGATTAGTAAACAATATACAAGAAAGATTGACTAACATATTGCAATATTAAATATTAATAAAAACTTCAATAACAATACCACTAGCAAAGACAATATACAACAAAAATAATAAAACCTACCAACTGGTTACTCTAACTATAGCAACAATGACTCCAAACTACAAAAAGTGACAAAATATATACTAGTGATTCTTCAACTATGGTAAATGATAACTTCTACAAGGGCAATTCCGGCTATTGACTGCTTTTAGAAAAAAGTGTGGTTAGTTAAACAATAATATACAAAGTGAAAAAAACAAAATAGCTAACAAATACTCTAATAATAATACTATTAGCAAGTCAACCTAGTACAGAAGTAAAGAAATTCTACCAACAGATTACTCTGGCTATTACAATAGTGACTTCAAAAGCAAAGAAATCTACACTGGCAATTTTTCAACCACAGTGATATAAAAGCAATTCCTAATGTTAACTGTATCTAAAAAAAATAAAACCTAAAAAAATATATATTATATATGAGTCAGAATATTATATAAGAAAAGAAAGAAAATAAAAAAAAATAAATCTATATAATTATTATTTATACTCTATAATCAGTGTGTACTATGATGCATGGCACACCAATCTCTATATATATTATTTAAATATTTTAAATTTATTTGAATATTTTCAAAAGATTTTAATATACTTTAAATATTTTTAAAATATCTTAAGAATTTTAATGGATTTTCTAATAATCAAATAAATTTTAGCATTATTTAATATATTTCAAAAGTTTTTAAAATAAAATATTATGAAATATTTCATAAAAAATTTTGAAATATTTCAAAATTTATTATATATTTTTATGTAATTTTTATATTTTGTAATTTTTTGAAATTTTTTATATAATTTTATAGTTATTTTATGTTTCGTAAATTATTGTGAAAGTTTTCACTTTTTTAAATTTGCTAATGTTAATTAATTTAAATCTTTGTAAAATTTCATAAGTTTATGAAGTTACAATAATATAAATTAAGTGATTTATCATTTATAACATATAGGGTATTTCACATTAAAAAGGCTCATTTTGCAAATTTTTTGAAAAATAAGCTTTTATTAGATTCATATAAATTCTGATATGACTAATATTTTTCAATTATAAATAGAAGACGATTTGTATAATAAAAATAGAGATAATATAAAAGAAAAATTACATGAGACTGTCTAAGACCAAGCACATCATGAGGTTATCTAATAGTTGCTTATTACTTTTAACCAATCAAAATTATAAAATTTGCTTAATCCTGAATTAGTTCAAAAATCAAAACAAATGATTAAACTTAATTATCTAAAAATTTTTTATATTGCAAAATAGGCTCTTTTAATGTAAAACACTCTATATATTTTTAAATATGCCTAAAAAAAAGTGTAAAAAGTTTCAAATTATTTTATAGTATTGAAAAATATTTTGCAAGTTTTCATTTTGGTATTGATTTATTAAAAAAAAAAAAAATTATTAATTAATTTAAATCTTTTGTAAATTTTTATAAGTTTATGAAGTTATATAATATATTTTTTTTTTCTTTGTTAACTGTGTACTAAAACTTTATTAAGATTTAATGTTCAATACAAAACTAAACTACTTAATACATGAATAGACTAAAAGCCGGCTGTCTCTTAAAGATGCCCAACTTTGGTTATTACACTGATGATTGCCACTATACTCTACATACGGCATAGTACATTTAAAGATATAGTATAGCCTGGGCTCAGCTCCCACCTTAGAACCTCTTTTCTTTTCCAATTCTTCCTTCTTCTCAAGAGGCATGAGACAAAAAGGAGAAAAGTTTAAAACAAGAAACTATGAAAACAACTAAAAAAGAAAAACCAACAAAGAAAAGAAAAAAGAAACACAGATTCTGAAAAAGAAAAAATATAAAAAAAAATCTAAGACCTTAAAGGCACTATTATAACCTGTATATGGTTGGTAAAAATTATAAAGCTTTGCTTTAATGTTAAAGTTTACTTTCTAACTCTCCTACTGACTTCAGATGGCTCCGTTACCCATTCCAATTTGTATCTCAAGCCAGGTGCTGCCGCTGTTTGAGGACCCATATTTCAAGCCACCTGCTGCCATAATTAGAGTTCTCAGGCCAAAGTTACATAATATAAATTGATAATTCATCATTTATAACTTATAATTTGAATAGTGCTTCGAATATACAAAATGTTTTAAAATATTTTACAATATTGAAAAAAATATTTTACAAGTTTCAAGCTATTTGTTTCAAGATAACATTGAATTTGAGTTATAAACTAATTATATTAAAATCTTTTTTATATCTTTAAAATCTTTAAAATATTTCATAAATATTTTGTATTTTTCTTAAAATTAAATTTTGTATTATAAATTTTTTTTAAACTTCTATAAACTTTCATAAGTTTTTATAATACATAAAAAAATCGTAAATTTATATAAATAATTTGCTATAAAATTATATATTCTTTTATTGTATAAGAAAATTATAAACTTATATAAAAATATTAGACAAATTTACACTTTTCTTATAATACATAAGAAATTTGTAAATTTGTATAAAATAGTTATGTAAATTTACAATTTTTTTATGCATTATAAGATTTATATAGTTTTACATTAAATTTTACGTATTTACAATTTTTTATATACTATAAAAACTTATGAACATTTATACTTATATATTTTGCTGATGATTAAATTCAGAAATGCTTCAACTGCAAGATGTCTTTTTGCATATAAATACACACAATGCATTTTAGCAATTATATCTAATTTATTAACTCTAGCTTGTACTATAAAACTATTTATTAAATCTAGCTAATCAGATTGATAGCATTTTGTAAATTTTTCAACAGCTTTTTAATTTTAATATACTTATTTTATTAAAAAAAAAATACAACTCTTTCCGACAATCATCTGGACCACCAGTTTCCAAAAATTTTTTACAAGAAAAAACACTAGACGTCAGGGCACTTCAATAAAATATTGAGGTTTAAATCGTAAGACATGAGAAAATGGCTTACAGGACAGCTCTTGTTGTTTAGAGGTAGTTTTCATATGCTACCTGCCGACCTGTTTCAAAGTTTATCACTCACTGTTCCTTGCAACACAGCACTTGTCATTTAGAGGTAGTTCTCATATGCTACCTGCCGACAAGCTCAGAGTTTATCACTCATCGAAAAAAGTGAGTATTGTATAAGTCATAGGCGGAGGGTTTAATCGAAGTAAAGAAAACTCATGCTCCTTTGGTGCTCTCCTATTGGTTTTTTTACCTTTCTCTCGCTGTTTGTCATTCTTACCATAATTTTCGAAAAAAGTGGGCATTTTGGCTTACCTCCTCTAAAAGATCGGCATTGTTTACTCCTACCAAATTGGAATGGACTCAGTAGAAAGCAACCACGTGTTTTGTTGATTTACAAATGTGGCACTACGGTACAGGGATGGATACAGTACCCTCATTTAGGAGATACTCAAGTTGAGTCAGTGCATGGAATGAGTTCTAAAAATAAGACGAACGTTTTATAACAAGATATAATAATTAGTTGCAGTTATTATATAATTTTTATTACCAAAGTGCCTGTTATAGCTACCTTTTCTTTTTTCATTTTTTTTCATCTCTGTTCAATTTATGTTAGATTATTTTAAAATTTTGTTTTTTTTTTTTTCTACTATGAGGTTTTTTTTTCTAAGATGTTTAGGTCTTTCATTAAATTTTTTCTTTTATGTATGAATAAGAGTTAATGATTTAGTTAAGCTTAGGTGGAAGAAGCTTGAAAGAAGGAGAGGTAGTTATAATAGGTGGTAGGTACCATCTGTTAAGAGCCAGTTAATATCTAAATTCAGGAGGGGCTGGATAGAAGAGAAATCTACTATAGCAGATCGCACATAGGTGCCAATTGGGGTAACCAGGTAAGTCGCAACTCGTAATTTAGATAACTTAGAGTGTACCTTGGGTATAGCACTTGTCGTTTAAAGATAGTTCTCATATGCTATCTGCTAACTTGTTCAGAGTTTATCACTCACCGATAAATCTTCTTTATAAAATTTTACTGTTCTATAAGAATTGTACAAAGCCTAATAAAGTTGTGGCATGATTGCCGAATTTGAACAAAAAAAAAAATAGAAAAAATAAAAAAATAAAGCAAAATATAAAATAACTCTTTCTAACGATTATTTGTACCAAAAAATCCAACTACATTTTTGTAAAAAACACAATAGCCTTTAGTAAAAAACAGAGGGTACACTTGGCTATAAGTTGGCAGTTGTTATTTAGAGGTAGTTCTCATACACTACTTGCTAACTTTTTCAGAGTTTATTATTCACCGCTTGCATGCACTTGTTGTTTAGAAGTAGTTCTTATATGCTACTTGCTGACAAGCCCAAAGTTTATTACTTACTAAAAAGAGAGTAAAGGTGTCCCACTTCTTTTCTAGAAGAAGGTTTAGGAGTTGTTAAGTTTTTATATAAATGTAACTACTTTTCTTGGGTGCAAGTGGTCTCTCTCTGGGTGTTTTTCACTTGGCTAGTCTTCTTCAAAATTTTCAACAAAGAGTAGACGATTTGGCTTACTCCTTCTAAAAAATTGGCATTGTTTATCTTTCAAATTCAGATGTACTCAGGAATGCAACCACATGTCTTGTTTATTAGTAGATACGATACGCAACATAGTCTATGGATATGGAATCTCCATGTAACTAGGATCAGGTCTCTGGCATAAGAGGCATCTAAAAGTGATCAATAGTCAGATAATAATTTGTTAGATTTTGTAGTCGAGATATATAAACATTGCAGTTGTTATAAAATTTTTTCTTAAACCTGGTACAGGTTATAATAGTATATTTTTCTTCTTTTTTTTTTTTTTTTTTTTTTAATTATAAGGGTGTAGTACCCACACTTAGACTTTATTTAATACTTAAATGATTGACATATAATAGTGCTAATACATATACATATTATATCAAGTACTAAGATTAGAACATTAGGTATACTAACTATTTATCCATAGCTAAAACCCACCAGAGCTAACTATATCCCCACTAAATAGCTAACCTAAATTTATACATCCCTTCCCAACCACCAATTAGTATTCACATGTTCGCCATATTACCTACAAACTATTTATCTTCAACTCCCAAATTGGTGTATACCAGGTAGGGTGTGCCTATTAGAGAGATTCTCTCCCTTAATTCTTACTTAGCGTACTTCCAGGAGTTTGTATCTCAAGCCATATAGCTGCCTCTACCCAAACAGGTAAGTATCTCAAGCCTGCATGCTGCCATAACTAGCTGGTTTCCTGTGACTTTCAAGACCTAGGTCTTAATGTATTCAATTAGGTCTGTACTAACGACTATATTTTCCAATATGGTGACAAGGCTACCCAGACATGTTTCGCAAATGCTTCCAGTAGTTAGTATAGTTGGAGGGCATTATGAGACTCAGAAGTAACAGATACATCATCATTTCTTTTTATGGTAATTCTTAGCAGTTGTAGCCTCTGGTTACTACTACATGCGCTTATACCAGCTCTATCTATATTGGTGGTTCCGAGTTCTCTTAATGCCAAAGGCTCCCATACAAGTACGACAAGAGCCTATTAGGTCTATTAACACATACACGCCTCCATGCTTTAACTTCTTATTGGCCAGTAAGTTTCGTATATGCCAGAGATGTTTCAAATCTAGTAAGGCCAATTCTTTACTACAGGTCCCTTTGTGTTCACCACATTTCTTACCACTTTCCAATTCTAGTTACCACCCGGTTATCCTCCCAAACAAGATCTCCAATGCCGCCTTAGGGGTTGTTGGTACTACCTTGCCAATTGTGGATTTACACGTACAATCTTTGTATAATAAAACCTTCTGTAACAACTATCATTATACGTAGTGCCAACTACTCCACAATGGACCTCCTTCTGGAAATTCCTAATCTAGACTTGTATAATATTCACTTAGACTTTCTATGACAAATACTTCCAAATATTCATAGGTAAATGTATCTACTAGGACTTGAATCCAAAACCTACTCATGAAGAGTTGGGTGTCTAGACCACTAGGCTGCAGGATTCCAACTTATATTTTTCTTTTTTCTTTCGTTTTATTTGTACTATTTCTTGATAGAGATAGTTTCTTCTTTGTTGGCTCTTAGGCTTTTCTCTTTGTTTTTTTTTTTTATATTTCATTGTACCTCTTTTATTTTTTTCTTTAAAATTCTCACTTCATTTTATTTGTTTTATTTTAGTTAGTTTTTCATTTTGTCTTCTTGGTATTATCAGTAGTTTTGTATTAGATATAAGATTATTACTTTCTTTTGCTTTTAATAAAGAAAGAGAATATAAAGAGAAAAGTTTTGACAGGCTAACAAAGTTTATCTAACTTGTATACAGATTGGTGTGACAAGTTGTATGTGGGCATGTTAATCACAGCCAGATGATGTTAGGCTCACAATTGTGAAACTTCCTGTTTAGATTATGAATGATATATATTATTTAAGAGAGTTCAACTCTTATCAAAATATAGTCTTAAATAAATTAAGCATTGGCAAGACTATCAAAGAGTTAAAAAAAATAAATAAAAAATAAATAAATAAATAAATAAAAAAATAAAAAATATAATAATTTAATTAAAAATTTCTAAAAAATTATAAAAATATTATTTGCTAATTTTAATTTTTTATTGTTACCCACCCAGACAATGGTTAAAACGGGTGTTTTACTATTGCCTGGTTGGGTAACAATAAAAAATTAAAAATGAGTCTTGATTTAGTTAATTGATATTGTTGTCCGATAAACATGTGTGATGATGTGGTCATATACAAGCCACATGCATCCAAATATACTCACCCAATCCCTCCATTCAACCTAAATCTGGAATAACAAACAATGCCCTAATATGTTTTGATTATGATCTACTGATAACAGACGTAGATTGCTATAAAAAAAATACTGTTTTATACTGTACAATTCCAATTTTTTACAAAAATTTCACAAATTCTCTACATATTTACATTTTTTTAACCGTATTTTTTCTTATTATTTCTATACCTATTATTCTGTAATACATTATGGAAAATCTTGAAAGAATTACAATTTTAACTAGATCTTCATCTCTAAATGTTGAGATTAATAGTCAACCGAACAATTCACCAACATATGAAGAGGCTGTTGCTAATACTTCTTCAAGAATAGATACAGGTTAATAAAACTAGCAATTTTTTACTACTTCTATCTCAAAATTATTGCAATCTTACAACAAATAAAACAAATTTACTAAAATGCCTTTGATTATGTCTGAAGAAATTGAAATTACTGAAGAAGTAATAACTTCTGAACAAGGTATAGTTTAATTATTACTGTTAATTTTACTATTTTATTAACTTTTATTTCAATTTAGAGTTAAGAAACTACTTAACTGAAAGAATGACAACAGAATTTCAACGTTATGAGAACAGAATTAGTTCTCT
>CAJVPY010006807.1:0-10210 GCA_910591965.1 Dentiscutata erythropus | reverse complement strand
GGCAATCTTGACAAAGCTAGCAATAAGCTTTCTGTGATTTTTTTGGGAAGTCATCTAGTAAGTTAGATGCCAGAGAGGAGAGAATTATTGCTGCAGCAGATCATACTTGGGCACCATTACAAGCAGCCAAGTGAGTCTTTATTGAAGAGTAAGAGGGTGGAAGACATTGAGTTTATTGCAGGCTTTTTGTTCAAAAACTATGTATTTTGATTACACACTCCTAATACAATAAAGGCAGGATTGCCAAATTAAAAAAAAAACCAAAAAATGTCAAAGTTTTTATTTATTCAAGATCGAATTTTTATTGTAGTTCTTTGGAACTGAACTGCTCTTTCACCAGAGCAGATTACAAGTCCATTTATACAAAAATTGATACATATTGAAAGAAAAAAAAGAAAAATAAAACTACAACTCCTTATCTTATCGTATTCGTCTACTTTTCAGACGATCTTTGGATGAGTAGGCCTTCACTTACACGACTATAAACATACATCCCACACGGCCACACGATTTCCCAATTTGGTTTCATTTGGCTTGCTTTACCCATCAGTATCACCGCCTCATTTAGCCTTTTTGGGAGATGCTTGGTTAGCATTTTAAACCAGGTGGCCATCCCATGGTTTTCTCCCTATGCCTCATCCGGGAATTCACTAATCCATGGTCCCGGGACCTTCTGAGCGCCAATTGTATCATAGATGCCATCACAGCATCTTTCTGATACTTTGTTGATTTTATCTTACTCCTTTTACGCTCCTGAGGCTTAGTCTATTTAGGGGCTTTGCCGGGAAGCGCGTTTCTCCTGATTTATTGCTGATTCCGAGAAGTGCCTTGAGTCGGGTCCTAATCACGCTTTTGGTCCCGTGATGGTGGTTTTAGCGCCGCAAAAACTGCCGGTTCAACATCAACAATATACCGAAAACTGTTTAACTCGTATTAATAAATACAGTATGTATACATATAATTACATTAATACTACATATGTATTGTCATTATATTTCAAGTTGAAAAGTTTTTTTATTGGACTCTATCCACTAGAATATTTTTTATAATCAAAATTCTAACCAATATTCGCAAAAAATTAATTAAAGAAAAAATTTTGCAAATTTGGTTACCATTAATAAAAAAGTTTTAGTCAGGCTTAAGAAATTTGGGAAATTTTGGATTGATTTGGTTCTAAATTTTTAACAGTCTCTGTAACGTATGTGATAGAATTTTTTCGAAAGCTTACTTTATAATCATAAACAAAAATTAATCTTATTGACTAATGCTATACTATTAAGTATCGAGTTGGGACTATGGGGCCAAATTAGCTCTGGTAGTAAGCAAAGAAAACGTTAGTGCAGACAATGACACGAAGGGTAACGTGAATAATTATGATAATTAACAACGGCAATGTAATCAAATTAGTTTACGATAAAAATACATGTTGGGTAGCTGGAGATGTTCACTAAACTGAACATTCTAAGTCTAATAATATCTTATTCTAACGCTTCTCAACAAAAAAAATTATCATAAGAAAAGGAAAAAGATTTAGTTTATCTGACGTTACGCTAGTAGATCAGTTGGACACTCCGACAATCACATGTTAAACACGAAAATTCTAACTCTAACATGATTCGTAGGGAAAAGAAGAAATATTTTTTTCATAATCATAAGAGTTTTCCGGATAAACCGAATAATTAAAAATTAAAAATTAATACGTAGTACTACTTATCATACAAATTTTTGATCACGAATTTTATTTATCTCTGTGTTATGATGCAACTCAATAATTTAAAGTTCAGTTAGCCAAGACTTGAAAACATGATCACGAATCGCACAATGGATAACCCACATAATTAGTAAAATTCGGATTATCCGTTCGTACAGATAAAATGGCTCCATCTCTACACCTATATATGCGATCTGCTTGTAAAATTTATTTTAATTAATAATTAAATTTAAACGAAAAATAGATTAATAACTAAATGATTGTTAAAAATATTTGTAATTCTCTAGAACAATTTAAAGATTTTTTATTATATAATACTACAGCATGTTATAATAAGAGTAGATTACGTATATTGTACTTTAATTTTTTTTTTTTTTACATAACTCTACTATTAATTGGATAGATTGAAAAAATTGATTATTTATTACGCTGTCTTGAAGGTAAAAAAAAATTTGTTACGAGATATTTGTAATTTAAACTATTAAATTATATTGATCATATTTCAAGTTTCATAAATATTACGTATTGTTATTATTAAAATTTACATATAACCAGTATATGATTTTTGTATTTTATTTTTTTTTTTAAATTTTTATATAAAAAAAAAAAAACAAATAATTATGCAGAATTAGATCCTAAAACACCCTATGATTATTAATTGTAATAATTGAATTTAAAAAAAATTTTTTTTCTTAAAATAAAAAAAAAAAATTGTTCTATGTAACAAAATAAAAAAAAAGAAATCTAACTCATTGTTACAAGAGAGAGAAAATTTATTACAAAAGATGGCCTGCAATATACATTAAAAGTCCAGAACCGATAATTAAAGCACCACTAATTTCTCCTTTGCTAGCACTTGAAGCAGGTTTTGCTGTGCCAGATGCCTCAGTACCAGTAGTACCAGAAGGTGATGCGTTACCACCGTTACCACCTTTACCACCTTTACCAGTGTCACCACCAGTTGGACTACCCGAGGAAGCGGGAGTAGCTCCTCCGGTTGGGGATCCAGCGGTACCATTAGTAGCAGTAGCAAGTTTTATGGTACCCCACATACCACCTTGGCAGTGACCAGGTACGCCACAGAAGTACCAGATTACTGGTGGAGTAGCATTGACGGTGTATGTTACATTGAAACCAGCTACACTGTTTACGGGATAGTAAGCTAATTATTAAATAAATAGTTGATTAAATTAGTGAAAAGAAGTTTATATTGATGAAAGCAAAAAAAAAAATAAAAATCGATTGTGATAAAAATGATAATGATATTTACGAGCTAAAGTTGCGGATTTGTTGCAGTTACCAGCTGGTGCGTCTGATTGAATAACACTGTGCGGCGTAGTACCCGCCCACATAAATGTGATCTATAATTTTTGTTGAAGTTAGAAAAATATTTAGCTAAATATATATAACTTACTCGTTTTATGAAGAAACTATCAAATTACTTACGGTATCACCAGGGGCTGCAGTTGTATTTTGTGGGGTAAACGTAAGTCCAGACCCACCAACCATTATTTGATGATCCGCGGCATAAATAACAGAAGCAAAGGTTGATACTAACAAAACTAAAAGCATGAGATTTGATTTTGCCATTTTTTTTTTTGTTTGTGTTTTTTTTTTAAAAAAAAGAAAAATGTATATGTATATAGAGGTAAAAGGATGATTCTTGAAAGAAAATTATTTGTTTTTTTTTTTATTTTATATACCTGTCCGTAAAAGTTGGGTGAACAGGATTTTTATTTTTTTAATTATTTGAATTTTTTGTTGGTCGACATAAAAGAAATTGGGACATCTATTTATATTAAATTTCAGATATAATCCTCGATTGATTATTAAATAAGTTTTAACTATTGATTTTAATAATAAAGTAATATAATATAAAAGTAATATAAAGTAAAATATATCGAATCGGTTTACATTTGTATATTTCTTATTATGGTTAATCGGCTCTGTTTTAAAATCAGAAACATATTTAAGAATACTTACTTACGCATATATAGTTCCATTATTTTCTCTGTATTATTATGATCTTCGTAAATAGCAAATAAGTAATCTAGGTAATCTAGCCTCAATTTATGTACTGTACAGCAATTTTGTGACGCTTAATTTGTTATACCAAAAAGTTTTAAACCCTTAAATTTTATGAAGATCAACTAATACAAGTAAAATAATATGCAATATTTGAAACGAACTAAAAATGGATTGTCAACCGATTGACTGACGGAGGGATTGTATTAATATAGTATAGATCCTTTGACTGCGTATTAACATAATACTTTTTTTTTTTTTCTACGGGAATTGTTTTTAATGACGTAGCATTACTTTTGAGAACTTTTATTACTTTAGAGAGTACTCGTCAAGAAACTAAGAAGCTAGGAAACATTGAACGTTTTAAAATCAAATATATAAGTTTTAGTATGAGTACACATGTTCTTAACTCTGAAACAAAAAACTGCAGTAAAGAACCATCATCGACAAAAATGTGCAGGATGTATAATAAAATTTTTATGAGTTCTATCTTTTTGTAGCATCGTATCAAATAATTTGTGTGATATTAAAATTTCACTTTTATGTTATAGTGCAAATTACAAGATTAATTAAAAATTTACGAGTAAGTATGGTCTTAACCATATAAAATTTAGATAAGTTTTATGTCTATAAAGTATGTAAAGTATGTATAATATGTAAAGATCGTCAATACATTGTCAATACATTTATACGGATGTGTAAATTACGAAAAAAAACAATTTTTATGAGTTGTAGATTTTCTTTTTTTGGACTTTGTATATTTTAAATTGCAAAGGAAATAACTTTAAATTTTTTAATAATACTGTCAGAGTGTAAATGATGCAAAGAAATGTACAAAAATGTACTGTACAAACGAATATAAATAATAATAATAATCATAATAATAATAATAATAAATAAGTTTTTTATATTATAATTGAATTTAATTTTGAAAGCATAGCTTGATTTTATTTATTTCAAAGCTTGAAAATTAAGTTTCAACAGTTTTTACAAATGATCAAAATATTTAATAAAGTGATCTTGTACGATTAAAACAATGAAATATATTCAAAATTAATGTACACATACAAAATAATGGTTTAAATTCAGAACTATGATGTTTTATACAGTATGTCCATGTGAATATAATCTTAAAAAAAAATTGATTAATTAAATAAATGTTCTATTACATTCTAAACTCTATCTAACCTTAAAATATCTGACCTTTTAACTTTAATATGATAACATACAGTTGATGCGTTTTAATTTAAACCAAACTAAAATTTTTATTGTTTGATAGATTTATGCTAACTGTTAAGAAATCTACAAATAATAACTACAATATATGCTATTATTGTAGTTATAATTGTAGCAAATAATTATTTAATTATATCTTTGATTAAAAAATAGCAAAAATAGCTTTAGATATAAAATATTGTTATGATTAAGATCGATTTATTGTTCCAAGTTTAACAAACGAATATACGAACATACGTACGTACATGCGTACGTATAGCGATAGTACGTCGTTTGAACAATATTTGACGTGCTGACGTGAAGATTCGTGTAACCTCCGGACATAAACATAACGGCCGACGGGCATTTCGGACACCGAAATTCATGTATTATTTAGGATGTGTTGTGTCACAAGTCCCGCCTACATACATACCCTAAGAAATATTTTCGTTAAACAATATTAAACTAAAGTAACTAAAGTTTTGTAAACTTTTAACAGCCGAAAAGGTAAATAAATCAAAATTGGTAATAAAAAAAGAAAAAAAACGTTTCGAAAAGAAAAAACGCTTCGTATTGTGTTGAAACTCAATAGAATATTCGAATTTGACAATTACATACCAATTACATAATACTAAAAGTATATATCTTTAATTTCTTATTTCAGGACATGAAAAAAAAAATAAAGTTGCTTTTTTACAAATTTAAAATTTTGTTGCACTACAACAATAATGCATCTAACATAAGTTGGTTGGTGAAACAGATTTAATCAAAATTCTTTTTTTAATAAAGCCTACGCCTAAAGAAAATTCTTTTTTTAATAAAGCCTACGCCTAAAGATATGAAAGATATGCGACTACAATTATCGGGTATGCTTGAGAACTGTTAGAAAATAACTCAAGAAGCTTAACTAAAATAGAACTTAACATAATACCAAGCAAGCACTCTCGATACAAAAACGGATGTCGAAAGATACACATTTTTCAATAGTTAAATAACAAATAACCTTTAATTGTTAATCAAACAAAATGCATAACTGATCTTGACAACGTTATGTAAAAGGACAAGAAAAGAAGAAATGGACACTTTTTTGGATGCCAAGATTAAAATCGAAACCACGTTTTTCGTAATCCTGATGTTTGTTGATTTTGTAGATAATCAAAAGCTATATACGGTATATCAAAACCTTATAAAGTAATATCAGTATACGTAATCAGTTTCAGAAATCAAGTTTACAAAGTGTTACAATTGCTAATGTTTACGTACGTACGTACGTACATGAATTTCTTTATATTCAAAACTGTTTCGAACATAAAGTTTTGTGAGATTTCTATTTATGTTTATATTTATATACGTATATAGTTGGGTTGTAAGAGTTTCTAATCATAATTCCGAAAAACTTGGAAAAAATTTAGCTAATATGGTCTTTAATTAGTAATAAATTGGCAGTACGTACTTGTTTTCTGCAAACGTGCAATATTTCTTTTATTTACGGTAACTTCTGAGATTCTTAATCTAATTTAAAAATTTAAAATAATAACTGATAATAAAAAATTGTTGAATACGTAATACGTACGTATTAAAAAAAATTTGCATTAACAAAATTTATATTTATATTTTAATACGTAAAATAATTTCAAGATTATAAAGGTAAGTTTTATCACTACTAGAGATGCCGAGAAAACCATGTGATGCTAAATCTATACTTCTTGCATGTGACTTAAAAAAATTACCAGCGCTAGTTATTTCCTTGGGACTATTTAGCATCACATGGTTTTCTCGGTATCTCTAATCACTACTAATGCATTATGTACAAATTTTTTATCATACGTAAAGCCAGAAAAAATTCCTAAATTTTTATTAATAACTTGAATGATTTTGATTGTAATAGATATAATCTAAGATATTATCTAATATATAATCTATTATTACAGCTCTTCTCAACCAAAGTAGCTAGAATATGTGTTACGTACTAAAATTTAAAATGGTCAATAAAAAACTTTGTTAAAATATTATATAAGATTATATATATATTTTTTTATACCTCGTTTTCTTTTTTTTTCTTTCTTTTTTTTCTAAAATAGTTAACAAGAACAAAGATATTCAGAAGCTAATAATAAATTTACCGAATTAACGCGCAGAGGAGTGAAATTACAAATTTCGGCCTAAATTAAGCTTAATTCGGCCGAACCTCGAAATAATGTCATTTTGCGGTTTTACATTTTTTGATTGGTTGTTTTTTTAGAAACTTTATTTTTTTTTTTTACACAACATTAAGATTACGTCAACATTTCCTTCGAAGCATAACAAAGCATAACAGATATTGCATAACAAAGCATATCTTGATATTATATAACAAAGTATAGTCAGAGCCAGTGGATTTTAGTAGCATCTAAAATAGCGCTATTTTTTAGCAAAATAGCTAGCAACATTGTTTGTGCTAAGATGCGAAATTTGCTAAGCATGCGACTATTCCTTTTGTTCTTAAACTGATTTATATAAACGTGCAATTATATGCATGTTGTAAATGATGATAGATTAAGAACTCATCGAAGAACATACGACTACATTAAAATTTATAATTGACAAATATAAATTTTGTAATAAGCTATTTTGCTAAATTTGCAAAATTTACTAGCTAATTTTGCTAGCTAGTTTTGCTTCTAACGACCACTGGCTCTGAGTATAGTTTGATATTGCATAACAAAACACAATTGGTAATTTGATATTGTAAAAAAATACTTTTAAAATAAAAATACTTTTAAAGCATACTTTTTAAAGCATAAGATTGCATAAACAACTCTTAAAGTAACATTCATATTCTTTATTAAATGTACGAATCATCTAACGTTATTCATAATTAATTACTTTGTAAAAAGGCATTTATGCGTAAATAAAGTAGTCAGATGTTTCTTGAACGAAAGTCTTAATTAATTAGCATTATTATGCTGTCCATTATTAATTAATTAATCATTTATTAATCACAGGGTACGGGATATAATTTATGACCCGAGAGAGCTACAAAAATAACCAATTACTGAACATTGACAATTAAAAAAAAATAAAATAAAAAATGAACAAAGCTAGTTCATAGATAATCGTATGATCATTTTACAATAAAAAAAATAGTTGAACGAAGGTATTTTGTCTATCGATCACGTACAACAATGCGCAAAAAGAGCGCAATCATCATTTATCGATCGATTCTAACTTTTATTATTTATAGTTTTATCCAATTACACCAATGTTTTTAATTGCGATTTGAAATTTTTTACCCCTAGTTTCAAATCTTAACTTTTATTAGAAATTATCAACAATACAACATAAACTACATAAACTTTATTTGGGTCGACCAAAACCATGTGGTGGTGATATTATGTGACACAGTTTCGGGCAAATAATGTTAGCATACAAGTAACAAATACCCATTTATTCTACATAGGTAAATCCGGCAATATATTATATATTATTAGGGTTAGAGATTTTAGAGATTATAGTGATTAGCATGGGGGTTTTTTTTTAAACCGGGTATTTTCCATTCACAACTATACAATTCTGGTTATCCATATCTCTATATTGATCTTTATTAAATAGTTTTGGTAATATCGCTAACGTTAATTTACACGTTGAAGTTATCATTAACAAATTTATGTACAATACGCATGTACGAACGTACGTATGTACATACTCGACATAAAAAATCTTCAAACCGACCTGCAAGATCCTCCTTTGTTCATATAAATAAGGAGGTTAAATGTTTCAATTATAATCAAAAACTCCAATTATTATTGGTTATAATCTTTTTATTGATTACTAGTTTACACTCTCCCTTATTTGTTTATACTCCGTATAATTTAATTATCTCCTTATTACCTGAAAACTATTTGCCCTACTTTCCCTTATGAAGTTTTTGTTAGCAATCATTTAATGAATAACTAATGTAAGGTATGTACTGTACAAGTGTACACGCCCCTTTTGCAATCCTTAATCCTCGACTCGCCTAAATAACTCATCTTCATGTAAAACATGGTACTGTACATGCATACCTGATACTGTTACGTATGTACGTACGTACGTACGTACGTATGTACATATCTGGTATGTATGTACGTATTTGGTCGTATCTTTCCATAATACCTTTAAACAATCATCGTTATTTTGTTCTTTTAAATAAATTATTTGTTTATCCTTTTTTGTACCATAGACTTTATGCAAACGCCAATTTAATATTCTCTTTAGAAATTGTCTTTTTTTAGTAATAACCGGTGACGATTTTTGTCAATTTTACAATATTAATTATCAATTATTGTAAAAAAAAATTGTATAAAAACCCACTTCAAACTCCATTCAATTTTTCTTCACATAAAACTCTTTTCTCGAATAATCTCCTCCTCTTTATAAGTCTAAACTGGTTTAGACCCAAATTACGATTTTTTCAAAATAAAAAACACCCACACATAAATACCACAATTAAAAAATGGCTCGATTCTATTTGTCACTTCTTGCTGTATTCTTAGTTTTTCTAACTGTCGTTTCGGCTGATATTATCGATATTCAAGTCGGTCAAGGTGGCCTAACATTTACCCCACAAAATGTGACTGCAAAGATGGGTGACTCGGTAAATATTATTTATTATTCATTAATTTTTATATCATACCTATATACTGTATATTTCCTTGAAAAATAATTTTTGTCAAATAGAAATATATTAACCTGTTTTATTACCTCTTTCGTTTTTTTTTTTATCATAGCTCTTATTCATTTGGCAAAATGGCACTACCATGCATTCTGTCATCAGATCTGATGCCCCAGCTGGAAGCTGTATACAAGCTACAGACCTTAAAAGTGGCAATGCTGGTAATTATCATTTGTTTATTTATCATCTTTATATTTTATTATTGTTATTATTATTTATTTTCATAATCTTAATTTTACTCCATTTATTTTATTTTAGTTATTTCTGCGGCAAAAACTAATGGTACACAATCATTTATAATTGATGGTCAAGACGCAAAAATCTGGTATTATTGTGGTGTAGGTAATCACTGTAAAAGTGGAATGTGGGGTGTGATCACTGTGGAGGGTGCCAATGGTACTACATCATCAAAGACTAGCAGTGGAAATCGTATTTCTGGAGGAGTGAGTTTGGGAATTATTATGGTGGTCGGTGCTGCCGCTTTCTTGTTTTAGGGTGTTCTCAAGTAGCACACTCAATTAATTAGATAATGATCGTAATGGTGCTCAACCGTTATGTAAAATTTA
>CAJVPY010006806.1:0-10211 GCA_910591965.1 Dentiscutata erythropus | reverse complement strand
TAATTAAAAAAGTAAATCAGAGACATATTTATAGTAATTATACAGACAAATTTGCCTGCAAATCTCTACCAATTAAGGGATAAGTATATAGGGTTGAATCAATAGAAACCAAGCAAATATTTTTTTTTTAAAAACTTTAAACAAAGAATAACTTAAAAAAACTTAAAAAAATTTTTATTAAATTTGATTAAGGCTTTGTTAAGTTATAAACAGCTGTATAACATTGTCATACCAAGCCAGAAACTGATAAATATACTGTATTTAAGGTAATTAGTGAATATTTATCTATTATTTTTGAATTATTTTTTAATACTAATACAACTATAGTAAACGGATACGTGTTATTTTACCGACAACTTAGCTCGCAGACAATTAATTCACAGATAAGTTCATTTCACCAACAAGTTCATTTCATCAACAATTATTTCATTGACAGCTCATTTCATCAACAAGTATTTTTTATAAATTATGCTAACCTTAACTCTAATTCTAATCTGACACTAACAACAATGACCAGAATTACTTTGTCGGTGAAATAAGTTGTCAGTGAAATAATTGTCGGTGAAATGAACCAGTAAATTAATTGTTGGTAAAATGAACTTGTTTGTGAATTAATTGTCGGTGAAGTGATTGTTGGCAAAATGTACACCACCCATAGCGAACTATAGTGATAGTATATATTTTCTAATATATTGTGTTTTTGTTTTTTTTTGCGATCATAAAATCATACCTTGAGAACACTTACATCTATTGCACTGTTTTTATAAGAATACAACATCTGCGTGTGAGCCAGGTATAAATCGTCAGCATTCACTATGTACTCTGTATCCTCTTTTGAACCTTTTTGTTGATAATTTCACAAGAACTATTCCTTTTCCGGGAAATGATAGATCTTGCAGGGAAAAAAGAAAGCAAATCAGGACAAGAAAAAAAAACACGAGCAATGGTAATTTATATACGGCAAATTACTGATCTTCAAAACAAACATACATGTGATTTTAGGACCAAAACAATCAACTAATTATATTATTGGCTAATTTGGCGAACTAACATTCTAGCATATGCGAAAATAGTGTACATTCGAATTAGTGTTCAAATATAGCACATAGAGAAGTCTGATCTGATGAATGGTATATTCGAATGTATAATTGTTTCACTGAATTGAACAAATAAATATTCAAATACTTCTTTTTTGACCTCTATTTACATATGACAGATCGGATCTTCATACGAATCCAAATTCGATATTTTTAAGATCCGTCGAGTACGGATTCAGATCGGTTCTATGGAACATTATGCGAAAAATTAAATTTTGTTTTAAAGTTCAAAATATCAAAATAGTACTCTAGACTTGTTGCAAGTAGGGAGGTACTGTATATCTTTACTAATTTGATTTATAATTCATTTAACTAACTTCTAGATACAATTTTGCATAAACTTAATAATCTTGTATATGTTGTGAGTCGAATTTTTTTTTTTAATGTATATATACAGTAATATATTGTATAAATTTAAATAAGAAATAGATATTTTTAGATGTTTGCAATGAAATTTGATCCCACCAAATCAATGATCTGAAATGACCTCGTGACTCAAGTGAATAATGACCAATGACCGGTCATTTAAAAGAGTGAAATGACCTGGTCATTTGAAAAATATATTGTATATTCCTGAAAATAAGCTATTTTTTTAAAAGTAATTTTTTGAATACAAAAAAATGAAGAGTAACTTATTTTCGGGTTTTTCGAAAAATTTTTGCTTGACAAAAGGGTAGCTTATTATCGGGTGTTTATTACAAAAATCTCCAATTAATAAAACATAGTTCCCATGCCGTACTTGGCAACGCCGGCCCTAGTATGTACTGTACGTACACATGTGCGTACGTATGAGCTTAACTGCTGAACTGTTGATGTGAAATTATTCTGAGCTTTTATTTTTTATTATTAATTTTTAATTTTTTTCGATTTAAGTTAATTTTGGTTTGAAATTGGCATTGCATGAGTGTCGCTAAGGGAAAACTTGCCATCAGGTTTTCAATCAAATTTGTTAGAGATTGTGTCCGGTACGAAATATAATCGAAAGCCTGATGGCAGGTCTTGAATCGTGCGATTATTGACGTGATCCTTACGATAATTTTGCTGAAATTCATACCACGGAATGCGGATATTAAATGTTAGCCAATAGTACAACTATAATAAAAAAAGATGGTCGAGACCATCTTTTTTTCCTCGCGTTAATAAATTCACTTAACCGGCTAAACTATATAATTAAATAAGCTCCGAACTATTAATTTAGGTACAGTACTTGAGAGCACCCTAAGTCAAATAATTTTCGTGTCCCTTGCTTGAAGTTAGTCCAGATGGTAGAAGATATTTTAAATATTGTATGCGCATATATGCTTAAAGTAAGGGCTTATTCTTCGCTTTGGATGGTAAACCGGTCAAAACATATGAAATGAAACCGGTTCCAAAACTTAATATTAAGCCTTGCATGCGTAAACTCTCTTGATCCAACCTATACAGTATGTACTAATAATACCCAACCTCATTTTGTCGCATCACCCGATTGTAGTATGTTTAATGACCTAATGACCCAATGACTTTGGTCATTTATAAATGACCTAGGTCATTTGGTTACACGAAAATTAGATTACCAAAATGACCGATCATTCTGGGTCATTTCGGATCATTTACCATCCCTGCACCAAATAGGATTATATTCGCCGAGTATGTCGTATAAATAAAAATTACCAATGAATTTATCCAAGGTTTGCGAAGTTAATGATTAATTTGGATTTTTGTGGGTATTACTGTATTAAAATTACATTCTTCGGCTTAACTAATGGATAAGATTGTCTTTCTTTTTTTTAGACTAGTTTAAATAAAATTTTAATGTTTCAGGTACCTCGCATCACGTGGTTTCTTTGTATCATGATATCCAACGGATCGAAGCAATTATTATATGAATTATTTGATGAAAAGTTTGACTCTATAATATTCAAAGTTAATTTCGATTTAATACAGTAATAGCTTAGAGCATGTCATTAAAGCGTAAAATGATGATACTTGTAATCGGATATTAACAAAGACTAAAGATATACCCGCTATACGTTTCTTGTTAAAATTTGATAGTCTTCAATGTTTAAAGTATAAACATATGCTATTCTTCGAAATACAGAAATATACTGTATAATATGAATAGTATCCGAATATACGAATTTTTATCCGCAGAATACCTCCGGGTACATTATCTGCTATATCATAATTGTACAAATGTCCGATTTGTCCAGTGATAACGTTTGCTTTATTAAACAATGATGTCAAAAAACTATATATATCGATATATAGAGTTTATAATTAATTTTAATCAACTAAAATTATACATACGTACGTAGTAAAGATAAGGATCTTTCTATGGTATCAGACTGATAAATTTTAGGTATAAATTATATACTATCTATGGAGCTTATTTCTTATTTGCCATATATGTGATGAATAATTTATTATATAATACGTGATTACTGAAGTTCTCTTACGTATACGTTTATTAAATGGCTGCCACAATTTCTCAAATTTTTTATGGCACTTTGATACATTCACTGTCACTTACTGAACTTGAATTCATTCACAATGCTCTTTTGGGTGTCGACAATCAGGGCAAAATTGCCTTCTTAGAACGTAATGTTTCAAACGAGCAAACTTTACGCGATATTATAAAGAAATGGAGAACTACTGAAGATAAAGTAAAGTGTACAAAATAATGTAATAATTACAAATATTATATTAATTACGTAATTTAATTTTATTTGATTTTACTAAAAGGTCGTTCGTTTAACCAATCGACAATTTTTATTACCCGGCTTTGTAGATACTCATACGGTAATGAACTTTTATGACTGTCGTTTCAGATACATTAATATTGGCTATATTCATTCGTTGATCGACCTTTTTTTCACAGCATGCACCACAATATCCAAATGCAGGCATTGGTATGGATTTACCTTTGCTTGACTGGCTTAACAAATATACTTTTCCTTTGGAACAATCATTCTCATCAACCAAATTTGCCGAGAAAATATATCCAATTGTTGTTAATCATTTATTACGTTGTGGTACGACTACGGCAGTTTACTTTGCAACCATTCATCTAGAGTCTAGCAAAATTTTAGCTAAGGTAGTTCAACAAAAAGGTCAAAGAGGGTTCATCGGTAAAGTGAATATGGATTGTAATAGTACCGAAACTTATGTTGAAACAATGGAATCTAGTGTGAAAGATACAGAGCAATTTGTGGAATACGTGTTAAGTCTGAAAAATGAATCTACAGATGAGTCTAGTCTTGTTACACCAATCATAACGCCACGATTTGCAATTAGTTGCACATCTAAACTTATGAATTCTCTTGGTGAAATCGCCAAGAAACATAAAATTCCAATCCAATCTCACCTTTCAGAGAACACAGCAGAGGTTGCCACTGTAAATGAATTATTTCCACATCATGCAGATTACACTACAGTCTATGATCATCATAAGCTTTTAAATCATCGAACCATAATGGCACATTGTATCCATTTATCTCCCCAAGAGCGTAAGCTTATCAAAGAACGTAACGTTGGAATTTCACATTGTCCAAATTCAAATTTTGCGCTTTGTTCTGGTGTATGTAATGTTCGTCAATTGCTTGATGAAGGTATCAAAGTTGGCTTGGGTACAGATATAAGCGGAGGTTTTTCCAAATCAATTTTAGATTCTATACGAAATGCTAGTATTGCTAGTCGAGTGATTTATATTTCATCAAAGACAAATGATAAAGTCTATCCACACCTCACACTTCCAGAACTAACGTACCTAGCAACTATGGGTGGAGCACAACTCGTAAATCTTGAAGATGTGATTGGAAACTTTACAGTTGGAAAGGAATTTGATGCACTATTGATTGATTCAGAAGCGGAAGGATCATCTATGCAGATATTTGATGACATTGATACTATTGATAGGATATTTGAAAAATTTATGTTTCTTGGAGACGAACGAAACATTAAAGCTGTATTTGTTAAAGGACGTAAGGTGTCTGGCACAGATATTACAAACCTTGAAGCAAATAGTTATAATGATTACTCATATATGAATTAATATATGTTGTTAATTAGTAGTAGATTTTTATTTTTTTATTATTTTTTTTGTTTTAATAATAACTTAATGAATTTCTTGATTATAAAATTTTATATATCTATTATTTAATCATCATCCTCATCATTTTTAGGAAGTTTTTTTTCCACTTGTTCAAAAACGTCAGGATGCTGACTTGCTATTTTAGTTTTTAATAACCTGACACATATATATATAAATATATATCGTATATTTAATAAAAAATTATTGAACGCTATCAATAAAACAAAGATTTGAGAAATACCTTATCTTTTTAAAAATATATTCCAAGTCAATTTTCATTTCTTTAATACATTTAGAATGTAATTCAAATTTTTTTGCAAGTTCATCATATTTTGTTGAACTGAATTCATTGAATTGGGTTAAAGAAGATGCTGTTGATTCCAAAATTTGATGACTATTGAAGTAAATTAATAAAAAGTGATTTAATCAATGAATTTTAAAAGATTCTCAAGGGAATATCTTTACGAGCGACATATACATTTCAGTTTGATTCTTAACAATCTTGTCTAAGTCAGAATCATTTATCGCGTCTTTCATAAACCCTGCCGCTGACTGGAAGCTGGAACCCTGTTGGGTTTCCATTATTTTTCAATATTCCAGTGGTTCCAGTAAAAAAAAATTAAATAAAAATTAAATAAATTCCTCCAAAAGAATAATTTAGAATAATTGAACAATCCCATTAGAATGTTGGAATGAATTTAATGGCAACCAATAAATAAATAGTTAATGTTAACCAATCAAAATAATAATGATGTAATAGAGTCAACGATCAGAATTGTGGAACAATGCAATATTTTATTGCAATAACCTGTTTTTAGACTAAATGTTAATTAAAGTTGGGGTTTTTTTTTTTTACGTATAACTGCGTAAACTGGATGGAAGCATGAAAATTAGCGGACTGCCAAGAAAACATGGACAATATTTTACTGGACGGAAAAATATCAATATAAGGACATACTTAACCTGATAATCGAATTCAATAAATGTTAGAAAATTACTATAAAACCCGAAACATTATATTGTACCAATAGATATATGAAAATGAATTAAGGAATACCCAGGTATTTATGTTCGACTTTTCATACAATATGACAGAATACTATAAAATTTTGGCTTAGCTGTTAGTACACTTTTCATCTCGTTCAAAATTCTATACACGTCGCTGGTAGTCTTTTAAACAATAAAAACATCACTAATCTAAATATGGTGCAAACAATTTATGAAAAAAATCAGGTACGTATCAGGTAGAAATGCCGAGAAAACAATGTGATGCTAAATCATCGCACACTATAGCTTATGCTTATTGCATGCGACTTAAAAAAATTACTAGTTATTTCCTTGTGATTATTCAGCATTACATGGTTTTCTCGCATCTCTAGTATTAGGTGTATCAGGTATGTATGTACGTATGTAATGTAATGTAATGACAGGCATTCTGCGGCAGCAAAAAAAATTTTGCTAGTCTAATGGCAACTTATCGTGGAACTACTTTGTCACATCTATACAATTAGCTTCATTAGTTAGTTACGATAAAGGCAGATTGATCTGTGAAAAGAATTTTTGTCTTGAAAATTCTCGCGTTCTTTAATATCTGTTAATATATGTATTCATAGTACGGATTCTTCCGAAATTATTTCTGCAGTTCAAAATAAACAAATAAAAAAAAAGATCGGTTTCGGATATTTATATCATCCATGAAACGCTTGGTATGTAGAATTCTTTCGCTTATGAATTTAATCTAGAAAAAACAGAGGTCAAATTTGGTTATTTATGATGCTGAATATTAACAAATGATATTAGAGAATAGAAACTAACTAATGCTAACCAATAAAATATAATTCTTAATATTCTGATCATTGGTTCTTTTAATTAAAAGTTGCATTTAGATTCATAGATGATTGGTGATCTATTGAAAACCTATAATTAGCCAGTTCTAAAAATTTATTATGAATTTAGATCTGCAAAAAACATTTCGATTTGAAATTTCCTATACATATATAATGTTAATAAAGTATAAAATAAAGGATGTTGGCAACTAACTCCTTGTTTATCACTTTGTTAACTTTCTCATTGTTAATACATATTAGACACTTCATATTATAATCATGGAAACAACTCTTAGAATTGGTGTACTCTCAGCTAGAGAGTTAGCAGCAGCGTAAGTATTAAAGTAGAAATTGAACGTACGTCACAAGCATCAGATCTAAAAAATTACGTCGTTTTCTTTTTCTTTTTTTTTTTTTTTTGTAGTGATAGAGATGGTTTTTCTGATCCATATGCTGTTATCCGTATTGCGAACAAAAAATATGCAACTGCTGTAATCAAAAAAAATTTAAATCCAATTTGGAATACAACCTTTGATATTAAACTAGTTGAAAATGTAATTCCACCTCACATTACTATAACAGTATGGGACAAAGATCGGTTTGGCCGAGATTTCCTAGGCGAAGTGACAATTCCAATAAGACAAATATTTGCAAGAAACGCTGGTGGTTTAAATGATGGTCTACCTAGATCTTTTGATGATCCCAAAAATATGCCTTGTGCTTATACTTTACAAAAACGAAATGCGAAGCAAGATGTTAGAGGTGATATCATACTAAAATTTGGTATCGTTGATGGTCATAATCGATCATTAGAAGAGTTGAGGTGTCTTTGGGAGAGCTTGACTAATAATAGTTAAAAAGAATCATAGAAATTATCTCGCCACATCTCATAAATCTTATAATATAGTTTAGAATTACCTCGCCACATCTTATAAATCTTATATAATATAGTTAAAAAGAAATTATCTTATAAATCTTATAATTTATTTCAAATTTAGAATATTCATGTAGTTAATGTAGTTAGAATTTTATTCTCGAATCTGTGTTAGAAATATCCATAAATAGTGTGACAAGATCGCCAAACAAAACAAAAATATTAATCGGTCATCACTTTGTAAATTTGTTGCACCAGATTCAATACATTTTAGAGTTATACAATCATTCATGATAGGAAAACAAGGAGTTGGTTGCCAACATCCTTTATTTTATATATATTATACTTTATTATATTATTATATATGTATAGAAAATTTCAAATTGAAATGTTTTGCAGATCTAAATTCATACTATACGTATAAATTATTAGAACTGACTAATTAAAATTTCAACTATTTATAGGTTTTCAATAGATCACCAATCATCTATGAATCTAAAATGCAAATTTTAATTAAATGATATAAATATCCGAAATCGATCTTTTTTTGAACTGCAGAAATAATTTCGGAAGAATCCGCACTATGAATACATGTAGGGATGTTAAAAAGTCTGTCTGGTCCAGTCCCAGTCCAGTCCTTAAAAAGTCTAGTTAGAAACTAGTTCATAACCCCTGTTGAAACCGGCCCAACTCTAGTGGTTTTAATATACAATGCATATAATTTTGAAATTTTGTATTATCGTTATACGGCAAAAAAAAAGAACAATCACTAAAACAACCAATCAGAATACCTAACCCAATCAAAGGACATTATACTTCTTTAAATTAAGGCAATTAAAAGTATTGTTCTTGATTTAAGTTTTATTAAATTTCATTCAAAGTGTCAAAATGGCATTCAATTCATATCATGTGATTATCTGGACTAGTTTCGGAATGGCCTCTAAAAAGTCCTAAAAAGTCCAGTCCAGAACCGGTCCGGACCTGGTCCCCCGTGGACCACTTAACATCCCTAAATACATATATTAACAGATATTAAAGAACGCGAGAATTTTTAAGACAAAAATTCTTTTTCACAGATCAATCTGCTTTCATCGTAACCTAATGGAGCTAATTGTGTTTCAGCGATAAGTTGCCGTTAGACTAGCAATTTTTTTTTTTTGTTGCCTGTCATTACATTACATACTTACATACATACCTGATGCATACCTGATACGTACTTGATTTTTCTCATAAAAAACTGTTTGCGCCATATTTAGATTAGTGATGTTTTTATTGTTAAAGGGCTATCAAATAGTGACGTGTAAGGTTGAATGATTGTTTCAACGAAATTTCGTCAGATATTATGTATAAACGGAGGGAAGAGATGTGAATTTTGAACGGGATAAAAAGTGTACTAGATATCTGGATATTTTTTCATATTTTATACGTATTCGATTATCAGGTTAAGTACGTCCTTATATCGATATTTTTCCGTCCAGTAAAATATTGTCCATGTTTTCTTGGCAGTCCGCTAATTTTCGTGCTTCCATCCAGTTTACTTAAAAAGATGCAGTTATACGTAAAAAAATCAACTTAAATTAAAATTTACAATAAAATATTGCATTATTCAGTTACACAATTCTGATCGTTGACACTTACATTATTATTAACTATTTATTTATTGGTTGCAAGGAAGAGCAGGGAGTTGTAGATACGCCTTCGAATCCTTAATTGTAATTGGCTATTTAATTTTTTTTATACTTCTAGAGAAGGTTTCTCAATAATTACTTGATTAATTTTATTAAAATTTTTTTTTATTTTAATTCTATATTAATGTAGAATCGATATAAAAAAATTTGGTTTAATAGTTAGAAAAAATGTGCTTGTAACCGGCGGTGACACTCCCCTGTGTAACATATAATCAAAACAAAAACAAATACATGCAAATTTGTTATCATTAGGGTTAGGGTTTGGTGCACAGGGGCATGGGGCATGCCCATGCTTAACCCCAACCCTAACTCTAATCTATAGAAATCTTAATTTACAAAAAATAATATTGTACAATACGTAGTCTATATATGCTTCTAGTCTGATTAGCCAATTCAATAATCTGTGTATCACACGAGATACACTATATTATTAATTCAGTATCAGCATTTTGTGTATGGGGGCATCCCTTGTTATACTGGGTATGCAAAAAGTTGCACTCTTTTATACAGTAGTGGTTATGAAAAATTAAGATAAATTTTCCATAATAATTTTTATTTTTAATACAGTATAACCTCGAATATAACGAACCTCAATATACCGAATTTGGTATTATAGCGAAGATTTTTTTTAGCTAAAATTTTTTATTACAAAAA